>BSBK01002597.1:2445000-2677500 GCA_027943335.1 Chamaecyparis obtusa | reverse complement strand
GAATTCCAAGTTAATTTTTGATCCATAAAAATCCTTCTATTTCTTTATTTCCATATTTCCCATGCTACTATTGAAGGTGCTATTATCCATATATCTTTAAATAAGTTATCTTTATAAGAAGGCCAAGCTTTAAGGTTGCTGATTAGATCACAGTGCTGAGCAGATTTCCATCCTAAACTTTGATGTAACCAATTCCAACATTTTTGTGAGAAAGGACAATTAAGAAGGAGATGGTTGACATCCTCGGACTGGTTTTCACATAAAGGGCATCTCAATGGCCCTTCAAATCCCAATCTATTGAGCCTGTCTACTGTAAGAATTCTATTTTGTAGAGCCACCCAGAGAAACATGCCCGCTTTAGGGAGGCATGCTTTATTCCAGCACATATTCAAATGAATGTCTATATTATCCATATTTTGATCCCTAATAATTGAATTGTAACCCTCCTTGACAGAGTAGGTACTGTTATTTGATCCTGCCCATATTAAGGTATCCGGTCTATTTTTAAGTGTTATCTCTCTATCTTTCAATAATGCCAAAAGGATTTGCTTTTCATGCCATACATCGTTTATTTCTTTCAGATCACTCCAATTAATAGCTTCCTTCTTACATAGGTAATCCTTAAGATGTAAACCTATGCCTCTCTTGCATTCTTCCATGAATTCCTTAGAGAAACCCAGTTTGTTGAGGGGAGTCAGGTCTGCCCACGAATCATCCCAGAATAAAGCTTGATCACCTGCACCTACATCCCAAGAGAGATATTTGCTAATAATCCCTCTACAATCCTTAATAAAATTCCATATCCGTGATCCTTTCACATGTGAGTGTGACTTGAAGATATTGATGGGATCCGAGTCAGGGATGTACTTGTGTAATAATATGGAAGCCCATTTACTGCTTGATTCTTTGTACATTCTCCATATAAGTTTAGCCCTAAGCGCTTGATTTTGCCATAGTAGGTTTTTGATGCCTAGACCCCCTTTTTCTATTGGTTTGCATAGGGTGTCCCATTTAATCAGGGCAAGTTTTTTGTCTTCAAATGGACCCTGCCAATAAAATTCTCGAAACATTTTATCTAATTCCTTTTTAACGTTAATCAGAAGGGGTAGGATAGACAGATGATACGTGGGTATGGCAGAAAGGACAGATTTGATCATTGTCGACCTACCCGCTTTAGTTAACCATTTACCTTTCCAAGAGCTTTTCTTATTTTGAACTTTGGTTATGACTTGTTGCCAAAGTTTGGATGATAGGAGACCTTTATCGAGGTCTATTCCTAAGTATTTGCATGGGAATTTGCCAATTTTGTACCCCATCATGCTACAAATTTCCTTTTCAATTTTTAGGCACGTATTAATAAAGAAAATTTTTGATTTGGTAGGATTAACACATTGCCTTGAAGCTTTCGCGTAGAGGTTTAGAACTTCTTTGAAGGCTCTCACTTCTTGTCTGTTAGCATATCCTGGTAGAATCATGTCATCTGCGAACTGTTGGTGAGTGATATTAGGTATGTTTTCCGAAGCCTTCAAACCCAGGATTCTCCCTTCCCCTTGTTTCTTTGTAATTGTTCCACCTAATGCTTCCGCCATAATGACGTAGAGAAAAGGGGAAAGTGGATCCCCTTGCCTGATGCCCTTGGAGATACTAAAAAATCCTTCCAGGGAGCCATTGATAAGAATTGAAATTTTGGGAGTCGAGATGCAGTTGAAGATAAGGTTAACCCATTGTTTAGAGAAGCCAAAGGCTTCCAAGCATTTACACAGGAATCTCTAGTCTACTTTATCATACGCTTTTTGAATATCAACTTTCATTAGCATACTAGGTTCCTTTGTTAATTGGGCAGTATGAACTATTTCTTGCGCTATAATAATTCCATCCAAAATAGATCTGTTTGCTACAAATCCCTTTTGTTCTTTCGAAATAATAGTAGGAAGAAAAGTTTTTAGTCTATTTGCTAAGCATTTGGAAAGAATCTTATATATGGTGTTACATAGGGAGATAGGTCTAAAATCCCCTAGATCCATACTTTCATTCTTTTTCGGAATTAAGGTAGAAAAGGTGTTGTTAATTTCACTTAGTAAAGAACCCAAATTTCTAGTTGCTTCCATAGCTTGCCAAACCTCTACTCTGACAAAGTGCCAGCATTTTTGGAAGAAGCCAACTTGGAAACCATTTGGTCCTAGGGCTTTATCCGGATGGAGTTGAAACACAACAGCTTTAACCTCCTCTAGAGATAGCTTATTGTTCATTATTTTGTTGTCCGACTCAGTAATCAACTTAGGAATGGCTTTAAGAATTTCATTTTGGGCATTAATGTCTATTGCCTTTGTGTTATTGAGAAGGGTTTTATAAAATTTTTTAAGAACATTTGAGATTTGAACCGGATCTTCAGTGATAAGTCCCTTGGTAGTCTTGATTTTGGCTATTTTGTTAATACTCCTTTTATAGTTAGTTGTATTATGAAAGAATTTAGTGTTACTGTTTCCCTCCTTAAGCCATGACTCCCTAGATTTTTGTTTCCAGAAAATTTCTTCTTTGAGGAGGATATTATTTTATTTAGCCATCAGCTCTTTTTCCTTGTAGTAACTAAGATCGTTCATACCTTGTTCTATTACTATATTGTTTAAGTCAGTTATTTCTTGTTCTAACTGAGTTTTCTCTTTGAATATATTTTTAAAATTGTTCTTGTTCCAATCTAACGCTTTGTTTTTAATGATTTTTAACTTTGCTGTTAAGCAGAACATTTTCGACCCTTTAACCGAGATTTGTTTCCACCAATCCTCTAAGAGGTTTATGAATTCAGGGTTTTGGAACCACATAAATTCAAACTTAAATGAATTTCTCGATGGTTTGGAATTCTTTGTAATGGTAAGTCTGACAGGGAAGTGATCCGATCCTGCTTCTGGGAGGATCTTTGCACTGACTATCTGATTAAAGTTATCGGGGTTTGTTCTAATAAAGAATCTATCTAGCTTTTTAGCTATGTAGTTGAAACCGGCTCTTCTGTTATTCCATGATAAAATCCATTAATTGTATTGATGCTTATTAGATGATTATTTGCAGCCCACTTGCTAAAATCTTTATGGGCTTGCGATATGTATTGAGAACCCCCATACTTTTCTTCTAGATTTATAATAGCATTAAAATCCCCTCCAATGACAAAGAGGTGTTCTTGATTATCTGATAAAAAGTTTTGTATCTCCTGCCACACTCTTCTTTTTTCTTCATTTGGAATTGGCCCATATACATTGATCAGGTTAAATTTTAAATCTGATTTTAGGCTTTTAATTGTTAGTACCATCTAGTTATCTTTAGTAAGAGAGGGTAAAGCCATCACTTTACGAGGGTCCCATAGGACTGCCAGTCCGCCTGAGTGGCCTGCTGCCCAGGCATATTCTGATTTCCAAATACCTAATCTTTTATTAAATTTACAGCTATCCTCTTTGTTTAGCTTAGTTTCCTGTAATAAAATGATCTCAAAATCAAAATTTTTTAAGTATCTTTTGATTAATCTTTGTTTGTTAGGGGCATTGAGACCCCTAACATTCCAAGTAGTGACTTTCATTGTGCCTGGGGAAGGAACTTCCCCTTCCCTGTGTTCAGAATATCAGCTATCTTTTTTTGGTTTCCTGCATTGCCATCTAGAGATCTCAGTTCTACGACTGATTTCCTACCTCTTTTCTTTTTGAGTTTATTGATATTAGGTGTGCTTAGACTACCTCTGGTCAAGGCTATGCCCAATTCTCTATTTTCATTATTTATTCTAAAGAGACCTTCAATTGCTTCTTTAACTAGTGTTGAATTACCAGAAGACTCTATTAAGAAATTGGCCCGATTATCCGGGCTTATTTGCTCATTAATAGTATGAGCTAAGGGTTCAATTCTATCTATAATCTCCTCACCAAAAATTTCCATTACATCTTCAGCTTTCCCTGATAAATTCATATTTAAAGATTCTATTTCTAGAGGGATTGAAACAACTTGTTCCTTCCCCTCATCGATGATTGGATCATTTTTTATTATATTTTCCTTATGCTTTGTAATTATATCATTCTCTCTTACATTATGCCTATCTATAATTTTTCCTTTGGTTTTTTTATCTGATTGGTTCGAATATTGATCCGGATTACCCAGAGGGTTATTTTCATATACTTCCTTTACTGGGGGTGAGGAAGGTAGGTTTAAACTATTTTCCTCATCCTTATTTTCTTCTATGATACATTCTTGAATTTGTTTTATTAGGATTTCCTTTTGAAGTTTTAATTCATCAAAATCACAAATCTCATCCAAAAATAGGTCCATTACTTCATCCGTTAATGATTCTCCTAAGTAATTAATTATTTGATTTACCTCCTGTTCAATTTTATTAACCTAATCCACTAGTTCTACTATATTAGCACATTCAGGTTTTATAGATTGTTTTGTTTGTAAATCAGTCCTATTACTTTCATGTTGTATACATATTTTATTATTATTATCTTCTAGCTTTGTGCATTCTAGTTCAATTCCCTTAGTATTGGATTCATACCTAATAATGCTTGATGTCTTATTAGTTATTGGGGATGAAGCATCATCTGTTTGAGGATTATCTAGGTTTTCATTAGGTATTGTTGGAAATACAACTTTTTGTGACGGGCTGAATGCATTTCTGGTTGGCAGAGAGGGGGCAGGAGTACTTTCAAGTACTTGGACTATGCTTTCAGAATTACCTTTATCTTTATAGATATCAGTAAAATTTTTGTCCTTATCCAAACCTGTTTTAGAGATAAAAAAGGTAGAATTCTCCTTATTATTCTGAAAATGAGTGGATACTGAGTTGTTTATACATGTGTTAGATAGTGCTAATGGGAAGGGCCTATCTAATCCATGATTCCTTATAGGAATAATAGAAAATCCACCTTTATCCTTGCAAAACTCAACCTCCATTTCTTTAGTAAGTTGAGTTAAGAGGTTTATGTTTTTTAGTGATTTCTGGGAATTAGCTTTAACTTCGATAAAATTTTCTAAGATTGTGGGACTGATTATAACAGAGTTAGAGCCAAAATTTAATTGTATGGGTGAGATGTATTTTTGATGGAAGTCCATTTCCACAATGATTATTTTGTCAACTTGATTAAGTGCTGACTCAACAATCTTGATGAACTTCCTGATTTTATTGCCTATTGTACTTATGTTTCCCTTACTGGATAATTCCAAAGGTAGATTTTTTAGAGAGACTGCCTTTTCTACTCTAAAATTCTTTAGGTGCATTGGATTAAACAAAGGCTTCCAGTCAAACAGAGAAAAATGAATGTTTTCAAATTTAATATCCTTCTTTTCCATAATGCTATTCTTCAGTTCCTTTTTTTTGCAATCTATATACATGAAATAATCCAAAAGGTGTGATATACTTACCTCCTTCAGTAATTGTAGTGCTAGTTCTACCATCAAATCATTAACATGTACTCCCGTGCCATTCCAGATACAGATCCACCCGTTTCTGCTAGGTGCTTTTGTTGTTGCAAAATGGTATTATTATCCAAAAAGATAGTTTCAAAGTACCGAACATGATTGATCTTACTTGTTTTCTGTTGAGTACTTCTTCTATGTGGAGGCGAATAGGTTGCAGACTTTAAAGCTTTATGAAATAAATCATTGTTACAATCATTATTCACTTTGTTATTTCTATCTAAAAATGATGATTTCCTTTCCATCTTTCTAAGATGAGGAGGGCAGTATTTTATATTGCTAATCATTAAGTCATCGGTGCAGCAATCTCTGCCTATTTGTTTAGACTTCCCCCCACAAAAGGGTGGGGTTTTGGAGAGATAGGGGTAGGACTTTACAGCTTTGGAGTGATTCACCTCCATCTTGTGCTGTCGGGCCCTATAGCCCTTATCCCCCAAAACCCCATTCCTTTTGTGTGGGGGTGAGTATATATACCTGCTATTTCCTTCCTTACTAAGCAATTCAAAAGAATTTTTCAAAGATAAACTGAAAGTGCTATGAATTGGTGAGGGCCTTAATACCTTATTCTTACCTTTAACTGTTTGCCATGTATGATCTTGCTTAAATGTGCTCACGGGAGGCACTTGGGCAGATAAGGTCCTGCCTTCCCCCTTAGCAGATAGGGGATCATCGGTTCTACATTGTAACAAATGCCCAGTATTATCTACCTTAGCGATCCCATAGCCTAAGACTGATTTAGCATACCTGGTCTTTGCAAAAATTCTTAGTTGCCTATCCAAAGATTGGACTGAAAATACCTTTTTCCTTGATTCCCTGCTCCATGAAGGGATAATGTTATTTTCCTTTGGTTCTGTGCCCAAATTCGAAACCCTAGCTGAAACCTTATGCTCTTCTTTCCGTGATCCTTCCTCCATCTTCCTAGATAGTGGAGGATTATTAGGAGATTTATTAGAGGATTTGGTCTGGGCAGGGTCGCTGCATGAGGGCTTTGCATGAGTGAAAATGGCGAGCAGATCTGCATCAACATTTTGCTCCGCTTTTTCTTTTTCTTTTTCTATAATTTCATCCAAGTGTTCATAGGATGGATGCGTTTGCTCTTCTTTTCGGCAGTCTTTTCTTTTGTGGCCATAGAGCCAACAATTATGACAGTAACTCAAAAATTCCTATTTCTTTCCTTGATCCTTATCTTTTTTTATGGAGATTTCTGCCCTAGTTTTTTCATTGTAATGCCTATCTCCGTTCTTCGACTGGCTCAGTTTGGAATGAAAAAGACCTAGGTTTATCTGCTTGTTGTGGAGAGCAATTTTCCTTTGCCGATGGTAAGTTCGCATTATCACTGTTTTGATCACATAATTTTTTGCGATAAAAAATCAATACACTATTACTCAATGTTGCTGGCTTTTACAAGCCCTGCCCCTTCACTAAAATCACTCCTCAATTGCCAGTTCTCAGTCTCTAAACTCGGATCTGCTCCCTAAACCATGATCTCCTCTTAATATTTTGCTCTTCTTCTCAAACAAATCGCTGCTTCCTCTACCAACTTCGGATCTGTTCCTTATCTATGATAGTCGCTGCCTTTTAATGGATCTACCCTACATCAGATCACTGCCCCTCTAATTAAAATCGCTGCTGCCTCCTATGTTTCGCTGCTTGCTCTGCTATTTCGCTTGAGTGATAAAAGTTATTTATTTAGCATGTTTTCATTTATATTTATATTTATAAAATTAATAACATTCTTTTATTATTAAATACATGGTATTTTGATATGCATGGATATTCTAGTTAAATACTTATTTAAGAAAGTATATATGCATGAGATTTTATTTTAAATAGATAGTTATGTATGAGACATTTATATGAATGTTTTTTTAGTCAAATGGAGTTTAGTCAACAAGATGATTGCTTTAGTCAACTAAAATTTATAATTATATATGTTTACTTGCATGGTTATACAGACATGCAAATATAGTCGAACTAGTTATGTTTTAAAATTAATTGGATTTTTTTAAGGGAATCTTGTTTTCTTGTAAGTGTTTGAAGTTTTGATTTGAAGGATTTTTGTTCCCAGCCTTGTTATATCCTTATTGATTATTGGGGGTTTTAAGTTGACTTCAAAGTTAGTTGACCAGAGGCTTGGGGGTTATTTTCTATGGTTGTATATGTATTCTTATGTTATGAATTGTGATGATATATTATTTCAATTATTTCTACCCAACCTTATTGAGACCTAAGCTCATGTTATGTGGACTCTTTGAGAGAGTGGTTATAATATTTTGGTTTGAGGATCAATGTGTGTCCCTGATATCTTTTGTGGACTAGAATTTGATCAATATAATTTTATGAGACTTATTTGATTATTGGTACTTGTGAGCCTAGGGGAGGTTAAATAGGTGCATATTAGGGGAGTGGCTTACAATAGGGGTTCGAAACCCAAAGTGGTTAGAACCAAGGTAACCTATCGTAAGCTTTGTTAATAAGTGATAACATAGTAATTAAAATTTGGAGAGTTTATTAAAAAGATAATTTATAGATTATGTCTCGCCTATGCCTTGAGCGCTTGTTTAGGCTAAGGATGTGAATGGGATGATACCTAGAGAGTAGGTATGATTAGAATTGATCATGTTCTTGAGAGGGTATTCTAGTTCCGTGTGGGTCGTATTGAGGGTTCGGGGCCTAGAGTGGCTAGTCCTGGGTAACTCAATGCTTGAGGGTCTGGGGTCTAGTGTGACCATTCCAAGGTAACTCAAGTAGATGACCATGTGATGACACTCCCATAGTATGTAGCCTAAGTCTCCTCCATATTTTTCTATATTTGCCTCTGGTGGTGTGTCTTTGTTATTTCTTTATTACCTGGTGGTCTATTTCAGTATTATTTGGTGATTTCTACTTGTTCGATATTCAGATGTTTGGTGATTTGGTAAGTGTTGACTTTTTTAATCTTTTCTTTATCTTTAGTTGGTGGTACCCTTTAAGTTAGAAAGCCGTCAAGACCTTTTCTTAGTTGTTTTGATTGGGTTTGTTATCCGAGTGGGGTTTGTTGTTATCTCTAGAGCACGGTGAGAGTGGACCTTTGGTTCCATGAGGTTGGGTGGTAGTGTCTTATTTTACCATTTAATATTTTGACGTTCCTATAGCAGTGTTGGAGGATGCTTGTTGTTGTTTCCTTCTTCTTATTCTGCATTGGAGGCTTGTTCGTATCTATCTTATAATTTTTGTAATTATATCTTGTATCAGTACTTTAGAGTTGCAAATATTGTAATATACTTGTGTAGAGGATGTTGTATCATTATTTATACCTTATGGTATAGGATCTAATTGTTATTCTTTTGTATATGAGATAATTGTAATTATTCTAGTTAATCTAAAATATTTAATTAGTAATACATAATTCTACATCATGGGACCCTTGAGAATTGTTAATTATAATTGAGTTGTATTTATATACTTGTTTACATCTTATGATTGTTTTGTTTCTGCATTATTATCATTATTTTTTGTAAAAACTTTAAAAAAATCATTCTGTAAACATAGCGAACATGTTCTAGGTTAAATTATCTTGGGTTCCCTAGTGGGGCATTACACTTGGTATCGGAGCCCAAGTTTCTACATTGGGAACTCTGAGAATTTGTAAGCCCACTAGTTGTCTAAACTATCAAAACTTAAAATAAAACTTAGAAATATATAACTCTTTTGTATTTTAGACTATTATTTATGAACCTAAAGATATGATATTAAAATTGTATGTTCGAATTGAATTTTATGAGTGTTGCATTAACTAGGTTTGCATGAACCTCTTAAATTATTATTTGACGTAAATACAAATGTGTGCTTTATATAATTGATTACTAGATGTTTTCTATAATGATGAATAAATAAAGATTTAGATCTATTTAAATTGTTAAATAATGAATGATTGATCAATTTGATTTTTGGTTTATTCTTAAACCATAATTATATTTCTCTTAATGATTGTATATCATGTCCTTATTTTCTAGCTTGTTTTTAGATATCATTTTGTCTTTTGTCTTAGTAAGATTCTTCGTGATTGAGAGATCCATATCCTTATTTGTTTGTAGGCTTCCAAAAGTAAGCCTAATTTTAAGGGAGGTGTCCATGTAATACCCCTCTCATAATTTGATTTTCAAGTTAATTGATGAGACTCTTTTAGGCCACTTTTCATGTTTGTGTAAATTCTCAAATAGATTTGATGTTATGTATATTATAATTATTATAGTTTTACTGACTCCATACTTGCATGTGTATGGTTCGCATGTATGTTTTATATTTTTGTTTGACGTTCCTAGTGTGGTTGAGGGACAAAGTCGTAATTACTTGCTTGCGAGATCCACATGTTGTCACTTTTTATTGCAGGTCAGTATATGGCAATTGATGCCCTTGAATCTTTGTACCCAATTCTAGACCTACCAGGAAAAGAACAACATTGCTGAGGATGAGGAATCTTCCTTCAACTTCGAGCTCCATAGACTTAGGCAGGTGTACCTTATTGGTTTATCAAACTTTCAACAAACCAAGCAGTGGATAGGTGTCTTCAAACACTGATTTGATCATTTGCCAAACAAAACATAAAAAGTAAAGATTTGATTTTATTTTGAAAAGTTTTTCTATCTTAGACCAGTGTTATTATCCAAGGGCACAGGGTCTAAATGAATGCACATTAGCTATAACACATCAGTGAAAGGAAATCTGAAACCAAAAGGTAATCTATGCCTTACATATAACCTTCAACAAATCAGTATTAGGTCATCAAATTCATGAACCCCTCCAAACCCTCAGAAATAATCCCTGGGACTTAAAATTTCCTTGAAAGTAGCTTGTAAATATTTCACAATCTTCCTTACAGACTAATGAACAAGAAGTTCCTTACAAATCCAGTTCACAAGAAACTCAGAGAAACACACAAAGACAATCAAATACCAAAAAGAGGGCTTAAAACAACACCTTCAATAGCATGCCAAGCTTCAATACATTTAAAAGGAAAAGGGTATCCTCGTACAAAAGCCACAAGATCTTAGAACATGTCTGTACTTAGATTTCTAGCCAGTATTTTCAACAAAAGAAAAAACTTCTCCAGAAAAAGACCCCCCTAAATGACCTTGGGAATCCTTTTATATGAATAAGGATTGCTACAAGCTTGGGTTCATTTAGAATAAAGTCTTTCTAATTATTCTTTAGAATTTAAAATATATTATTTTATTTTCTACCGTCAAAATTACTATATTACAATAATTGTAATTATTAGCTATGTTCTATGTCTAGAATGTCCCAAGTTCATGGCTTATTTGTATAGCTATGGACGACAATTCAATTGAAATATGTTGATTTTTTTTAGAATGTTTTGTTTGCATTTTTGTGTCATTGTTGTATCCTAATTTATATAACAAGATAACACTTAAATACATATATTATTATTTTAATATTTTTAATCAAGTTAAATAGAAACATCAATTTTTTGCTTTTTAATTAGACCTTAAATTCTAAGACATATATAAGTACTTTTTAGTGAACTTGAAAAAAACCCTCTACTACCAAAATATTTTTCATATGTAAAAAATTTAAATAAAATATATTGATCAATTAATAATCATAATAAATATAAATAAATACTTAATTATAATAAAACAGTTAAAAAAAGACAATTTTTATAGAGTTCATAAATTGCATCATGTTTATAAAATATTAAGATTTAATTAGTAATGATTTAAAAGATTTTGTATTAGTATAAGTGATTCATTTAACATTCACTATATTTAGGGATGAAGCTTGAGCAATTTTTGAGATCATTTATCTTTGACTCAAACATGAATAGTCATAAAGTTTTCGCAGTTATATATCATGTATGATGAGGAGGGATTAATAAAGAAGGAAAAAATGCTAGGATTGTCCATGCAAGTTTAAAAGAGGAGTAGGGGAGGAAGTGACCTAGAGAGTGAGGTACAAGTGTGAGGGTTATAGGAGGGTTAAAGAGAGAAATAATATAAGCTAGGACTACTAATGTAGCTTTAAAAAGAGGGGCAGGGGAGGAAGTGACCAAGATAATGAATTAGAAGCGTAGGAAGGGTGAAAAAAATAAAAATGAACGCATAGTTTGCATACAAGAAAGTTTATTTTGTTTCTCTTTCACTTCTCAGGCCACTTCCTCCCATCCCTCTCTTTAAGTTGCAATCATTTTCTTCCCTTCTCTTATTAGTACTTTCCGGTAGGCTATGTACTATTGTATTGATTTTTGCATTTCCTACTTTTAACTAGTGATAAAACAAGTTGTTTAGACCAATCATAATTTACTATATTTTTAAGTTTTTAACAAATTCTTTCTTTTTATTGTTGAGATGCACATTTTTTAAGTTAATAAATTGTAAAAATTATTTATTGACGATATGATTGGTTAAAATAATTTGAGTCTTATTATTTTTATTTTTTATTTTTATGAGTGTTTTTTGAAAATATTCTTTAATATATATTTTTATTAGTAATTAAGTTTTTAATAATTCAAATTGATGATATTTTCATTTGAAACAAATATTAATATTCATTCAATATACATTTTAAAATTTGTTGCACGGGTTTTACGTTGTTTATTAAATCAAATTGATGATATTTTTATTTAAAACAAATATTAATCCTCATTCAATATACATGTTTAAAATAAATTATAATGTACTATATATAATTCATATAACATTGTCTACTTATATTTGTAAATAAATTATATAATTTCAAAGTTATAATTCTCACTTTCATACTAATATGCTAACAATTAATTTATTCCAACTATTGTTCTATCGTTAACACTAGAATTACTATTCTATTGTTATGATGGATTACTTACTATAGTAGAGGTAAAAAAAAACAAAACAAATGTATAAGTTGAAGCAGGAATTATATCTTTATTGAGAGAAGGTGGAAACATAATGCTACCAGCTGCAGACCATATTTGTTTATTGGCATACTTGGCAGAAAAATAATCATGCTGTTCTGCAACAATATTTGCCAATCTATAACCAGCTATGCATGTTTTGACTGTTAGTCTGTCTTATGGTTAACCTAATAAAAAATAAATAAAAATCTACAATGTGCTTCTGTCTTGTAGAAGAATTTCAAAGTAACATGTTTTTAAACAACAAATCTTAATGTTGCAAAAACATTTGATGTAATCAATGACGTCAATTATATTCAAATGCTTGTAATGTTTTCAATTTAAATTTGACTTTTTTTTTCTGAGGTGGTCAGAGCACGTTCTATTCATCCTTATATTTGCCAGCTTTGTTACAAATTTATGAGAGAATATGATCTGAAAATGATGGTTGGTTTTTTAGTGAATGATTGATATTTGAATGTTTTGTTTAATGTTGGTGTTTACTTACTAGTTCTTGATGGTAATGTGTCATGGTAGGTGAGGAGGATTGTAATTCATACAATTCTGAAATGAAGTTAACAAGTTAATTATGTAATTGTATTTTTTTTTGAAAATTTTGATAATATTTTTTAATAATTATTTCTTAGTAAAAATAGTATTAGTTATTTTTATAATATTTATTAAGTCATGTTAGAGAAGCAAAAATTAAGGTCTTTTTTTAAATCTATTTTTAATTATTTTTTGTAAAGATCAATAGATTAGAAGTGTTTTTTCCTATCAATTTTTCACTAAAAACATAATCTTAGCAATAAATTATGTGTACCAAAATTTCAATTCTATTGATAATGTTTGTTTAATTGAAATGACAAGTTGAATATAAAATGTCCAAGTTAAATATCATTTTTCACAATGTAAAAATCTATTGCATAGTCCATACATTTTTTTTTACATAGATTTAGATACACCACTATTTCATATAGCCCTAAAGAAATTGCAATAAGTCTAGGCACATTACTCATTGTGAATTATTAAATTATTTTTCACATGACAAATTTTTGACTAAAAATTACAAGTCCACCCATTTTAGTGATAAGTAACAACAAATGATTTTGATATTTATATAAGTTGTGTGCACAAAAAAATGCTAAGTCTAGTAGAAAAAGTTCAACCAAGTTAATATATCCTACTCAAAATATATTTAAAAACCAATATTCTCATAGACACCAGCAAGGCTTGTACAAAACTATAGTGTTGTGATCTAAGATAATAATGTGAATATCTTTTACTAGAAACATAACATTGTGTAGAGTGTATATATTGAAATCAGTTGGTTTACATCCTTATACGTTTCTAGATGAGGGATACCATCTTAGGATCAAGAACCCTTATTTCTTCATAAGCTCTTGAGGACGGGGAGAGAACATGTGTATTCATGTGGTTGATGGATGAAAGGAGTCCAAGTTTAAAAGAAAATCAATGGTTGAACATTTCCTTGGAAGAAGTGGATGGATATGATTGAAACCGTAATTTGGAATAGTTGGGGGTTATGAGAAAACATTTAACCTATGTGATGTGCACCAAGATGCATACTTTGTGTGTGAAGACATGTATACTTTGAAGGACGTCCAAGATTTGAACAAGATAATAATGGTTAGGTATGTACAAGTAGGAGATGAAAAGGTTAATTGATTTTAGTTCTTTTCATTAAAAAAAATAGATGGAAAAGAGAATTATATAAGCAGGTACATTTATTTAATTTTTTGGGATGATGATGTAAGACTTAAATAAATATTTGAATTTATATTATTTAAAAATGACTGATATTTATCAATGTATCATAACAAATTGTAGTTCTTTATGTTTTATTCAATACATGCACTTATTTTTTTAGGTCTTCATGGTAGAAATTTTATAATAATATTGCAGATCTTTGCCCAATAATAATTTTTTTCAAATTTAATAAATTCTATCAATGTTAACAATTCTGCTTATGAAAAACTCTTTTAAATTTCCCAAAAGATTCCTCTTCTTTGTATTCTCCATTTTCAATTAATTTTATCCACTGGCAAGAAATTCAATAGAAATATCTAGATTTCTCCATCATGTAGAGAGAGATCTAAATAGTTTTATGGAGACATCTTTCAATAGACCTAAATTTTAATTTTGCATTACAGTATAGTCCTCAAATGAGTGATAAACTAAGGTTGCCAATTTGAATTCTTCGGCAAAGGTTAAAATGCATACATCATTACACTACGTAATGCCAAGAGAAAATCAAATATTTACTGATGAAATAAGACAAGTCTATTCATTGTAATGATGCTTCAGATACTTTTATCTGTTGCCAGAAATCAAATATAGATGAATCAAACTAGAGAAATAGAGAGCTTCCTTTATCCTCATCAACTGTTAAAATGTATTTTTATCAGAGGTTTCTCACCATATAATTATTGCATTCAATTATCTAAGAATATCTATGTCATGATTCACTTGAACAATGCTGTAGGCTGCAACATGCCAAGTAAAAGGGTCGCTCATTTCTAGAGAAAAATGGTGTTAAGCCATGTTTCTAAAGTACTTTGGATGCTAGAATTTGGAGAGGATCCCAAGACATGGATAAAGATTTGTCCCTTTTCAGACCAAAAGCAAGTAGCGAAATGAAGTATTGCATGTTGAAGGTGTTTTAGATAGGTTTTGCCCCACTATACACTATTTTACTTTTGAGCATATGCAATTGCATCAATTCCTTGGGTAACCCTAGTCACAAGGTCGCTCATATTCTTCTCAACCATTGTAGTGCAGTCCTCGTTGATTTCTTTAGATGTCACTCTCATAAGTTGATCTTTGATCCAATGACTTAGTGAGGTATATGATCATTTTTAATGTATTGAAGATGGAGGAGCAACAATTAGTTTTATATTTCCATTTGCTAAAACATCAGGTTTCATTATGATAATCCACCGTGCCTAGGCTTCTAAGAGATGCTATTGTGCCATATATAATGGACATTCTTCAATCAAGAAATAAGTTTTCCATATCTTTTAATGTTCAAAGATTTATATTCATTTTTATTTTCTAAACATCTAAATAAACATTTTTCCCTGCTAAAAGATTTTGAATGACATTTTTATCACTGTAGCCTTTGTCATATGATTGGAAGACCTCCTATATTTTCTTATGTGTTTTACTCCAATATTAATAATCTTAGGATCTCTCCATGTGTTTTATTCTAATATTTGTAATATTAGGATATGTTGTAAGAAGCTTCACTAGCTTCCCTACTAGAAATACAACGTACTTAATACCAAGCTTGGCCTCCTCTAAAGAGTCTCCTTCTTGTTGTTGATGTAGGCACATTTTTGCTTTCAATTTTTTGTTAAGAGAGATAGAAGATACTTCAAGGACTATAAAAGTTCGACAAACTCCTTTTTAGCTTTGAGTTCATCAAACTTTATTTTGATAAATGAATATGTCTAGGCATAATAAGACCATCATTTATAATAAAAACTTTGCATTTTTAGTCTGAAAGAAAAGGGGTTAAATTATTTTTAGTATCAAAGTTCTCATTCAATTTCTCTCAGGCTTTCCTATTTGATAATAATCTAATGAAATCGATGACAAATATTTTGATACTTATTTAAATGATTCCTCATTTCTATTTTTATGCCTCAACCTCAAAAAGGCCCTTTTTGCATTAGCTCTGAATTATACTTGAGAAGGATGGAAATAAGGATCACTAGCCTAAGCCGCAAACTATGGATCAAACCCACTCCCATCAACCTTTTCATTAAGGAATAACTCAATTGGCCCAACTTCAAATCAATTGAATCAAGTAAGAGACAGGCATAAATGAGTGAGTGTAGCTGAGTTATCCCTTTGTTAAATTTTAGTTGATGTCATTGGATAAGATGAAACAAGAACTAGGTCTAAAGATGTGAAATTGAACAATAATCAACATAAACATTAAGCTACAAATGTAATATGCCAACTTTGAGTACAAATTTGGAAAGACAAATTAAAAAGGAACTCGTTGTTGAAATTTAGGCCTAAAAGTGTGAGACTATGTCAATACATGACCTAGTCCCAGTGGTGTTTGAAGTAGATATCATGAATGGATTTTGATTCAAAATATTTCCCTAATCATTTCCCTAAAGTTTCATAGAAAATGTGTTAGACTATTTCGATAATTGTGAACTATGTCAATAATTGACAATGTCGTGGCTTTTAAATATTTCTTTGAAATCTGGTTATCTTTGTCTCAATTTTCTCTTTTTGGATTTGCAACTCTTCTTTCTCAGATTTGAAAAATTTGCAAACAATATCGAGTGAAAATGGTGTTTGGGTTGTATACTTGGGTTCAGTGATAACGTTAATACCCCCCCTTGGGAACAATAGCAAAATATTGGTGATATTTTGGTACTTGTCGTAATCAAATGTAGTTATATAGGTGAAATTTTTCATTTTCCGTGTAAACATAAAATTATTATTGTTGGCAAATAATTTTCAATTGACTGGAAAACTAGAGGGAAATTATTAGCAAATCATTTTTTCCCATGTGGTAGAGAAACGTATTACTATTGGCTATTTCCCATTGTATTCAAATAAATGTAATAAATAATTTAGTGATTCAGAGATGCTTTAATGTGAATATTATTTTTTATTGGTGATTCTCACTACCGTACAAAACCAATGAAATCATTTTAGTGGCGATATTTACTTAGTGTAGACAACAACAAAAAATTTCTTGGTGAATTACACTTTTGTATAATTAAAACTCATAAAATCAATATACTAACAAATTACAGAAATATATTGGGAAATTATATAAATATAAAAACTTGTGTTATAGTTTTCATAGTCGATAAAGTTTACATAAGATGTAACATTAAAGAAACAGAGTTCTTCTACAATAACTAGTTTCCCCGCTAAGCCACTTTGAGTCCACTTCAAAGTTCCCAACCTATACATTAAAAGATTCAAAACATAGACGAGAGTCCTTTGGAGACACCATTATTGTTCTTGCTTCGACAACCCTGTCACACCATTATTATTCGCCTTCACATTTGTACTTCCCTTTGGACGGCCTTGTCCATGCTTAGCCTATTTTTTGTATAGGTAATCTTTGATTGCACTGAGGCCTTTTCTCGCAATCAGCCTGTGCAATTTAGGATTCTCATACACACTCCAAATAATAAAAGGATCAATAGAGCTAGAGGGGTCCCCTTGACCTTCACCAATTTGGAACCATTCCTTATCACGAGCCAACAAACCCATCCCCATCTGCACCTTGACCATGATATCCTCCAGGCTACCTCCAATCTTCATGAATACAAGTGATGACCCACCTTGCCTCTGCCATCGTGCCTAATTCTAGACACCATGCTAAGAAGAGTGATGAAATTTCCAAGTTTAAGCTGTAATGACTCTCCATCACAAGATAGTCATGACCCAGGATGATTGAAACATTGTCGATGAACTCATCATCCTCAAAATAGAAAATGTACCTTAGTCTAGCATGTGTGACCTCCCCCCAAAAAGGTTTCATAACTATTTGTTGTGTAGTGTGAAGGGAGAAGTTGGCCAATATTTTTCTTATAGTGGAAATCAACATTGTAAATATCTATTTTTACCTGATTTGGTAATTGAAATCCAAAAGGCTTTATAGCCAATTACCATTAAGTTTACACATGAGAAATCTAAAGCCAAATATTTTATATTTATTAAAAATTGACATCTAAGTAAATGGTATTAAATTTGAATTTTTTAGACCTTAAGCCAATGATATTACATGGATTAAATTTCAATCAAACTAGTTGATGTGACGACAATGAACATTTGATATGACTTCTCTATTCTTTGCTATGCGGACACGTGTTCCCATTTTGCGGCTTCAGAGTATTGTAATTATGATGAGAGGTTATTTGATTTGACCAATGTGGACATGTGTTCCTAATTCACACTTTCACAATATTACATTTCTATAGAGATATTATTTGTTTTGACTGATGCAGGAACTAGTTCACAGATTTATAATATCAGCCTCACATTGATTTCAAATTTTAAGTTATGGGGAAGGAGATAGCGGACAATAAGGAAATAACTGATGCATCTGGGTCGGATTACATCCCCTTGGACCAAGATGATAGTGTGGGAACCCACTCAGAGGATTATGAGCATGAAGAGGTCAAAAAGCCGAAGCATGGCTCCTCCTCAAAGAAGAGGCCAGCGAGCTCGGTCAAAAAAGAAAAACCCCCCAAAAAGCATGCTAGAAAGGAAATTTCCTCTAAAGAGGAGTATAATGACAATGTGGAAGAAATGAAAAATGATGATGAGGAGGTTAATTCTAGAGGTGAGGTCAGGAAGAAAAGGGAACAGACCACAGGGGATAAACACAAAACAAAGGGGGAATGCTTGGGCCATCTTTCTATTGATTTGGCCATTAGTGAAGATAATGCCCCCTCTCCCCCTTCATTAGCCAACAAAAATACTCAGGACCCTAATATTGAGGAGCCTAATGATGACCAGAAAGATCCCTCAACCCAGTCCCCCAACACTCAAGACCTTTCAGATGAAAAGAACCAGTCAAGAGGGAAGTATCATAGTGAAGACTTTGGCAAGGGGAAAAAAGTGTGGTGAAATTTCAACATGAACACTATGTGGATGAGGATAATCAGGGAAGCCGTGAATCCCAAAATCCTCGAGGACATTGATGGCAGAATCCAGAAGGAGGACTTGATTGACCCTGCCCTGGTCATCCTCAGTGACAAGGCCAGGGAAATGGAGATGAATCTTCTTAACAATGCAAAGAATAACATGTTGGACTAGTTCAGGTCTTTCAAATGGCTCTTCCATGAACTTGAAGAACTCAAGGAAAAAACCCAAGGTATCGCAAACAACAAGGAACACAAAGCCACAGAGGATATACGTCACCTGGATTCAAGGATCAATCAACTGGAAGATAAAATGAAAAGCCTTGAGGAAACCCTCAAAGGCATAGTAGAGAAAAGCTTCAATATCCTTAAAGCCTCCAACGAGAACATCAAATTGCTCATAGACAAAATGGAAGAGAAGATGGATGGCAAGGATGAGCAGATAACCAAAGAGGAAAAAAAGGAGAAGCCCAATGAAGGTCCAGGTAAGAGAACTAGAGCCAGGCCAAAGAGAAACATGGATGAAGAAGACTCCAATGACATTTAGAAGATCAAAGAGGTGGCAGAGAAGATGGAGCTTCTCGAAACCAACGCTACCATGATGCTCAGGAACCTCTCCTGATCTTACCTCCTGGTGCCTATTCTCCTGTCCCTTTTTTTTCTCTATTTTGACTATTCCGACTCTATGGTAGTTAGACTCTCAACCTACCAGTGCCCTGTTTCTTCGTTTGCTTTTTCTTATTTTAGTCTTGAACTCTTTAATGCTACATTTTAAGATGTTGTGGGTTTCAAGAACCCTATAAAACCTATTTTACTTAATAAAAAACTTTTAAGTTATGGGGCACATGTTAATGTTATTTTTTCATTGCCTAATATGTTAATATTGTTATACTAATGTTTTATACCCTTAGTCTCCTAGCTATTAGCGATGTCCCCTTCACATGTAACTTAACCCTTGAATTTTGCACGTGCATAAAGTAACTTTTAAGTTCTGGGGATAATATCCGATGATACCAATTTCCTTCTCAATGTCATCGGAATCGCGACACGTGTTACATGTTTTATGATAGGTTGGTCACTTAGTGGAGGGTGCCATAACATGAGGTGTCTTCTCGTTGGCACATTGAAAGGTTTTTTTTGTTTCAATGTGCAGGCACGTCCTATGTGACGCTTCCACTGTGGATTTATAAAACATGACAAATACAACTCGCATGCATGTTGGAAGGTCTTTTATTCTAACGTGTTGGTGCGTCCTATGTGGTGCTTCCACCATGGATTTATTAACAATGGAAAATGCAACTCACATGTGCATTGGAAGCTTTCTCTTGTTCCAACGCTTGGACACATCCTACGTGGTGCTTCCAACATGGATTTATTAACCATGATAAATACAACTCGTAGATGCGTTGGAAGGTTTATTTTTTTCTAATGTGCCGAGAAGTCTAATGTAGCAATTATTTTATAAGCTCGCTGGAGTGCTATAAAGCCAATTTTGAATTTCAAGGCACACCATTGATCTTTCGACATCAACAACTCAGGTTTAAAGGCAAGCTGAACAAGTTATTTGTACCATTTCATGCTAGAAAAGACAGAGGAATAGAAGAGATTCTAGATTAATTTGTCATCATTACAAAGAAGTGAAGTGAAGTGAGGCAAAATGATAGATTTCTAATGAATTTGCAACTAGTTATAGAGAAATTCCAATCAATCAACTCATTTATACTGTAACCAGTAAGTGAGAAAAACTCTCCTAAAGTTTTAATTTCCTGAACAAGCATCAATTTGAGAGAATTGAAAGGGGAGGGTTAGATTTTATATTTGGGCAATTAGGGTTTATGTTTGTTTATAGCAATGGATAGTTCATCAAAGAGACAAAATTCTACAGAGGATGAACCTACTTGTAAGAGACAAACAAGGTCTGACATTTTTGTAATGACATAATTGCACTACTCCCCAATTCTGGAGGGAGGGAAAATACTATGGCAAATTTTCCTAATTTTGTTGACAAAAGAAAAGACGTGAGTAAAACCCACATGAAGGTTAGGGGTCACAATATTTTTAGGTATTTTCAGGCTAAATCACTAGAGAACCCCTAGCCAGATGTAATGTCCCCGATTTAGCAGGTCTTTGTAGTGAGCATAGTCAGTTCATCAATGCAACCTTTGTGAGCTGACAGTATGATTTGATGGTCTCTGGGAGTTTCTGGGACGGACTTACTATTTTTGGTAAGTCTATTTTTAGTCGTAGCTATTTTTGGTAAGGCAGTGCCTATTCTTGGTTGGGCAGTTGGATTTGGGCTTTGCCAGAATTTCTTTGATTGCAGTCTATCAATGTAGTGGCTTTAAAGTTTAAATGACGTTATTAAATTAAATTATCTTGGTTTAATTTAATAACTTGACTTTATAATATTATATTATAAAGTGAGAGTATTTTATAAAGCCAATTTAGTGAAATATTTAAAAAGTGCTTTTTTGAAAAAGCTATATATATATTCTACTCGAAAAAGAACTTGGGATTATCTTTTATGCATTCATTATTTTATTGAAGTTTGTGAAGAATAGCTCTAGCTAGGGTTTCGAGGATAGATTCCTCATCTCAGAATTTGAACCATTGCAAGATTATGGTGAATTTCTCAACTATTGCGTCTGCAAGCAATTAATCTGAATTATGAGAATATTATTAATTACTAGTGCTGAGGTAAACTAGTTGGTGAAAGGTTATTACATCTGGCACGTGATTGGACACAAATCTGTTCAATTATCATCTTATTGGTTTCTCCTTATCAAAAATTGGTGAGGGTTTTTCAATTCTGAATTTGAACTTGTTGATAAAATTATGAAGAATATCTGGCGGCTAATATTATTATCAACCCGTGAAGAATATTGGCAAATCTGGAAGTGACGTCTTTGTATGAAGATTGAAATTGGCTGATGTTCTCTTCCTAACCTTCCCTAGCTGCGTTGACTGGTGACGTGAGTATTAATTACTCTACTGGCGTTACAATTTCCTGCCACGCGTTTCAGACTTGGGCAGTTTCAAAGCAATCTGGGATTCACGTGGAAGTTTGAGGCCACGTTTTAGCTTCAAATACTTGTCGCCAACTATTTTCTAGGCGCAGCATCAAAATTAGACTCCCACACGTGCCATTTCCTGCAAGCACGTGAGCTGGCTTTCTTGTGGAGGCTGCTAAACAATTATCGTGATAGTTGGTGATAGTTGGTGTTTAGTCTACAAACCGCAGCTGCTCTTTGTTTGGTCACCAATAATAAATTTTATATGATTGTTTCCCTGGTAAATGCTGAATAATTTATGATCTGTTCGGAGGATATAATAAAGGTTGAAATTTGATTTTTCAAGTTAAGCATAAATATTCATTATAATTATTGTTTGGAGCAATATTATAATGTAATTGCAAAAATTTCAAAGTTGATATTGAATATTCAGAGAGAGCCAACTTAGGTTCTTCACACCAGAGTCAAATATGTGGAAGTTGGGAATGGCTAGATTGATTGTCCCTAATATTTTTGTCAATGTAGATTTGATTAAGATTTTAGCCACTTGTTACAATGAGCATAGTAGGTGCATTGGGACATATGCAAGAGTCCTGCTGCAAATAAATAAAGCAATGATTTGTGAAGTGTTTGACATGAAGGATTGTGTCAATTTTCACATGAAAATTAACCTACAGATATTAAAGGAGGAATATCATAACGTGGAAGGGATGTCTAGAAGAAGAATGTTTCCTATGCACATGCCTAGGGTTGATGGGAATGTTAAAAAAATTGTAAGCTCTGAGTCTCCCCCATACAATGTTAATTAGTTCTTTAAGTATTTTTAGATGACCTATTATGAGGTAATTCAGGTGACATGCTATAATGGTAATGAAATTATGCCACAAGAAATGATTGTCCTATTTTTTTATATTCAAGATCCCAACAACAACAGACTCTTTGATTATGCCCAGTTTGTTGCAGATAATATCCACAAGGCATTATGGGAGGTTAAGTGAATAAGTCTATAGGGAGTTTTAAATGGTATTCACTATTATTGCATGTATTATTGTGGAAAGAGCATAAGAATAATGTATGGAGTCCTTAAATCCATTCAGTCAATGGAAAAGTTTGGAAGTCCTAAGCCAGTTCAATTATGGACAAATATTGGGATAGGGAATATTAGTATGCTCAATATTTGCACTTAGAATAATTCTTTGTCAAAATAATGTATGAAATTCTATGCCATAATCCATCAATATTATCACCCATGATTACAACATTTATAAGACTATAAGGATTGGAGAAGGATATTAAGGTCACAATTGATCAGAATTGGGCCGATTGGTATCTTGCAGAAAATTACACATACATTAGAGTCTATGGCTTTGAAGGAAAGCATCATGTTTTACCTTTCTTTGTGCCAAAAAAATTAGCTATTTTGGAGATTATTTGGCAAATGTTAGAAGCTGCATCAATTTTTAGGAGAAACCATAAGGCTTATATAGGATTTTTCTTCTAGGGAGAAATAAGCTTTTCATATCTCCTTTTTCTCTCCTCACTTTCATAGTTTGTTATATAGGATTTATCTTAGGGAGAAATAAGCTTTTTATATAACTAAAATGCATATGGGTTTTATAAGACTATGAACTTGGTGCATTTAACACCAATATGAACATTGGAAATTTATCTCAATAGAGCCCGACATGTTTTGACTAAACATAACCTATACACATTCTATTGAGCTCAACCTAATTTCCAATAGCAAAAAAAAACTATTTTAATTTGTTGAAGACCCCACAATTGAGTTCAAGGCCATTTCTAGGATAATTTCAGACAATGTAAGAGATTATTTTGTTACATAGGAGCTCAAATGATTGATTTATCTTACTTTTTTTAATTTGTTCTTGGTGTTATTTTTATTGAACTAATACTCTTGAATATAAAAAATGATGATAATTTGTAGTTTTTTTGGTAAATGATTGTGTAATTTATTGTAACAAATATTTGCAAAATGATATTATGTAATGAATTTATTATAAAAATTAGTAATACATACCTTGATTTAAATGTTTGAACCTAACTCGATATAAAATTAGTAATAAGTCCCATTTTTCCTCTTGACACACCCCAACGCTCAATGACATACCCTACCGCCGATGTCCCTTGTGCTCCTTAAGTGCATAAAATCATCAAACTTTGACAGGTTATTTCTCACAAATAATGCACCTACAAATGATCTGTCTAAACATATAGGGTTTTGTTAGGCCTCTCTACAATAACCTATCTCAGTTTTTGAAGATTCAAAGTGGTTTTTTGTAGGGCACTAAATTTTGTATTCAAGAAAAAATTATTAGATGCACTTTGTGTAAAGTTGCAAGGTATCCTATATCTCATTTTGTTCATCATGGATGAGAACTAAAACCACGATCACATCTATTTGGGTGGGTTTACCCTAGGTATTGTCCCATTTTGCCTCTTGACATGCTTGAATTCTTAGTGACCTACCCTATTGGTGATGTCCCTTGTGTGCCCTAAGTGCATAAAGGTGTCAAATTTTGATTTGATTTTCTATTATTAATTCTCTAATTGGGGACATTACTAAAAAACAATTTTAAGAACTATGAAATCATAAAATGATGAAAACTTGTAATATGTCATAGTTTCTTGAATAAAGTGAATCATGGAAATTATTGTAGCTATGGTACAACCCAAGAATATCAACCATAGAAAAACAAGATATAAAAAAAAAACTCAAAATTGATCACATTTTAACAAGGGTTCCCATGCACTAGCTTGACACAGTCATGGGGTGAAAAGAACATCAATGTAGTTACCATTCCTAGTTGGGAAAAGTAAGAGTTGTGCATTCCACAAGTTTTCTATGATATTGTGATAAGTGTTCATTATAATGTGCAAATAGTATTATCATGTGGAATTATACAACATGAACCATTATTACAATATAAAGTGAATCAATATATATCCTTTTATTAAAATATAAACTGAAGCAATATATAAACCTATATAATCCTTTTTTTTATGAATACAATTGATCATTTGTGAAGGTTTTATTTCATTAGGTGGGGGTGTTGGACCATCTATGGAGGCCTTGTACTCTTGCTCCCAAGCTTGAATGAATCTATTGGGAGGTTAGAAATTTACTTATTATGATTGTCCTAATAAGGCGGGCTATGGGTATGTATCTAGCAGGGTATTGGTTTATAAGAATCATGGTTAAAAGTGATAGTTCATTGAAGGTTTCTAAGGGTTAAAGGTATTCATGTTTTCTTAGGGTTTAAGAATGATACTTGTCTATAAATTGTGGACAATATACTCTTATTTAGGGATTCTATTATTAGAGAGTTTAGAGTGCTAAAATATTTATAATTGATGTGAAATGGTTGCTAGCCAAAAGAGGTATCCCACTTAAATCTAGAGTATTCTTCACAAAAGATCATTGTATGGAAGTTTAGGTTTTTTATGGGGACACAAATAGTGCTAGAGAAACTATAGAAAAATTTGGTAGCATCAAAAGGTAAATATCTCTCTCTTGCTAGAAGGATCACTCTCGTTAAGACATTATTGACTAATATCCTAGTTTATGGCATGGTTGTCTTTCTTGTTACAAGAAAGGTTGGTAAGATGTTTGAGGCCACATAAGGAACTTTATTGGGTGTGGCACTGATTTTGCACATCAATATCTTCTTAAGTGAAAAGATGTGAGTAGGGAAAGAAAGAAAGGGGACTGGTTTAAGACAATAGAAGAGGATGAAAAGGGTTGTAAATTTATATTTTTATGGATAATAAAAGAAGAATGTGATATATTTTGGAGTCATTTTGTATAGTTTAAATATCTGAAGAGTGGGGTGAAAAGAATGTAGTTTCTTATATCTTGTTGTCACTTCATTTATCTTGATGCAATGTGGAGATTTAAGAAGGGGGATAAATTTGTATCTTGGCAAGATATGTGGTTACAAAAAATCAATTTGGTTGGTTATATATTTTGACACCTTTGGTTTCTCATTTTTAAGTAGCTTGGTATTGATTTAGTAGTTAGTGATTATTGGTCTTTGAATTCTAAATGGAATGCTTGAACTTAGATCTTTTTGTTATGATTGGTGAGATTACTATTTTTTCTCCTCCCTAAAAACTTTCCCTTTTACATGGTCATGTTTTCTTCTTGGAAAGGACTCTATGGATTAGTATGGGAAATGAAGTAGGTGTATTTCTATGAGATTATTTAGTTCATATTTCCAAGAGGAGCCTAATATTTGTTCAAGGGATGCTCAATTATATTTTCTTAAACCTTGTTCCTTTATAAGGGTTATTATGAGCAAGTGGATCATTTCTTGGGATATATTGTATAAGATGGGTGAATTGGACCCCTCATTTTGTATTCTAAGTAAAATAAGGGAAAAACTGATGATCACATCTTTGTTCATTGTGATTATGCCCTGACCTTATGGAATTAGTTTTTGGAGAATGGAAAGGTCCAAATAATATTAATTTTCATTCACCTAGGTGCAATTTGAAGATTAAATGTAGGGGTTGAAGATCATTTATGACTAATTTTTAGCATTTATCACTTGTCCTTGGATAGAAACGAATACAAGAATATTTTGGGAAAGATAATTAATTGCTAAAAGGATTTTGCATGATTTTGGATCTAATATTAAGGAGTTAGGTGACCATGGAAAGAGAGAGGATTATAATATTGAGGTGCAGGAGAAATAATTACAAGGGAGTTGGATACTGACAATATTATTTAAATAGCTTCTTATATTGGTTCAAAGATGAAATAACTTTGTATGCCAATAACTTACTTGCAACCATTTCACTTTAAAGTTTTATATTGAAATATCTCTTCCTTAAAATTAAAGTTCATTTTTGCGACTACATTTCTTTGTCAAACCTAAGCTCAATTATGAGACCCAAAAGAGAAGTTGACACTTCACTATTGTGCACATTTATTTCTCAACATAGATATTTCTATTTCTATTTATTACATTCCAATTTTGAAGCATACTTTCCTAAGGATCCCTAATCCATATTTAGATATGTTAAATAAAGTCTAAATGGGTGTTTCATTCAAGTTTTATTTCTTTGAGGTTAGTTCTGGTTTGAAATTTATGACCAAAATACATGAATTGCTACTCTACTTCAAGCCTAGTCAAGAGTGGGATAGTCAATAATTGGCCTTGGTGTTCCAAAACACCCCCACCTATAATTGAGATATATTTTCAAAGGGAATAAAGAGCTCATGTCTAAATCTGATATTATAGTTTGGGTATAAGGTTTTGACTAGAAGTTATGTTAGGAAAACCCATTTTCCTATCCTTCTAGGGAAATTGAGGAATTGTGAGAGAAACCCATCAAATTAGGGTTCTACTGTTGCAAATTTTGTTAGATTGAGTTAGTTGGAAGACAACCACCTTTCTATGCGTCAGTTACTAACATAAAAGGGCAATCCAATAGCAAGAACCAATATAGAGAAACATAATAGCATATACCAAAATAGTCAAGAGACCTGATGTAAAACTAGCTTAGTAAGATAAGTAGCTTACAAGAATAAGTGAAGGTGCCATTGTAAAAATGTAATGATACAAAATTCATTCATATATTTATAATCAAATGGTACACACTAAGATATACAAAATTTGGCCTCTCAATATTTACAAATCATCCCATGGCCACTAATATATATACAAAATTTGGCATCTAAATATGCACATGACAACTCATTACCATTTATATTTATGAAATTTGGCCTCTAGATATGCACATAGATAAACTCACAACCATTTATATATATAGAAAAATATAATTTATATTTTTCAAAAAATATATACAAAATTATCAAAAATATTCTACCATTATGTAGAATCATTCTTGTAGATGACCCAAAATTAATCAAGTGAATCTTTTGGATTAGATCTAACCCTTATTGTGTCAATTATTGCCTCATGTTAAGATCCAAAACTTTCCATAAATTCTTGTTAAGAGGTCTAACACGATACTTAATCAATTGAATATTTGTTGCAACAACAAGGTTAGAGAAATGAAGAATATGTCTATGTGTCTCAAAGTCCTAAAGAAGTTACACATTATATATTTTGATAGGCACCTTCCAAGCCATGTCACTATCACAACAAAAAATCATATTGGGTAATCAATACCCTCTCCATCAATGATTGTGGTTGTCATTTTTTTTTTGGCCTCAATAGAAAAATACAAAAAATAATTTGTTCCTTCTTCATTGTTCTACAACAACTACATGCACATGGCCTAGATTTTATAGAAGGATAAGTTAATACCAAAATCAATATAACGTGTAATAAAATGAGTTAAAAAATAATTTCACCTAAGTAATAAATTAAGAAATTAGTTGGTTCAACTAGGTTAGATACATGGTCAAATTTCACTAATGCTTCTATTTGGTTCAATTGTAGTGCTCTGGGAACTTGATATGTATCAAGGCATTGTAAAGGTCTACAAGACCATTGGTCAACCCACTCTTTTTATTTACATGCTTCCCACAAAAAATTCATACACGAAGAGAAAAAATATGCAATTTGTCTAGTATAAATAATTAATGACATTCCATTTGTACTTCTAAATGAATGCATGTCACTTGATCTTGCAAGTGTACAACAATATAGATAGTTTTCAATGTTAGACTTGCATATCAACCAAAAATATCTATAAACCATAGACTCACTTGCATTACCTAGTCCCATCGTATAGTTACACCATTGCACAATCATTTTTGCATCTATTAACATGATGCCACCTTCGTACTTCAATTCCTCTCTAGCGGGAGCTATTTTTACACATGCTTATGCACCATAATTATCCCCCTTTCCATGTTACATACATCCTAGTCAACCAATAAAACATCCTTGTATTCTTGAATTATAATATTATGTGTTGGTTGTATCTTATATCTCTTTCCCTTAAACTATCATAAATAAAATTAAAGCATCCTTACACAAACTCAGATGAATGACTATGATAGTCATTGATATAGAAGTGATACTCTCTTAGAACTTTTCTATCCTCCTATGTGCTATCATGTGCATGCATGAATGTTGTGTATTAAAATTGTAATTTGTTTAGAATGGTAATACATAGACCTGCACTTCTTATAGTAGAAATCAACATTGTAAAAGACTAGGTAAAAGTGACAAACTATTTTAAAACATAATATAAATAAATACTTAATTATAATAAAATAGTTAAAAGAGACATAATTTTTAGAGAGTTCATAAATTGCATTATGTTTATAAAATATTAAGATTTAATTAGTAATGATTTAAAAGTTTTTTTAATTAGTATAAGCAATTCATTTATCTTTGACTTAAATATGAATAGTCATAAATTTTTCTCAATTATATAACACTCTTAACTTTATGATTATATTGCATGGAAAACTTTATAGACATCAATCTTCACAAGTCATATCAAAGAAATAATCAATCATATGATGACATGTACATAAAAATTAGTAATTAATACATACCTTGATTTACATATTTCAACCTAACTTATTTTAAAATATTTTTCCACAAATGTTTAAATGTGATTACACCATTGATGCCTTAAAAACATAAATTATAGCTATAACCTTTTTTACTAAATTAAAGTATTTACAAGTATATTTCTATAATCCACTATATTTTTTATATCATGTGTGACGAGGAGGGATTAATAAAGAAGGAAAATATGCTAGGATTGTCCATGGAAGTTTTAAAAAGGGGTAGGGGACGAAGTGACCTGGAGAGTGAGGTACAAGTGTGAGGGTTAAAGAGAGAAGGAATATAAGATAGGACTACTAATGTAGCTTTAAAAAGAGGGGTAGGGGAGGAAGTGACCAAGATAGTGAATTAGAAGCATAAGAAGGGTGAAGAAAACAAAAATAAACTCATAGTTTGCATAGAAGAGAGTTTATTTTCTTTTTCTATTCACTTCTTGGGCCACTTCCTCCCACCCCTCCCTTTAAGTTGCAATCATTTTCTTGGCTGCTCTTCTTTCTGATGGATTGCTGACTATAACCTTAAATAAAAATATATTCTAGATAGAAGAGAGTTTATTTTCTCAGACTTCTACTTCTAGGGTCACTTCCTTCTACCCTTCCCTTTAAGTTTCAATCATTTTCTTCCCTCTTCTTTCTGATAGATTGCTAACTATAATCTTAAATAAAAATATATATGCTTGCTAATTCTAAAAATATATTTACAATACAACATGGTGGAAAACTTATGTCAACTATAATAAAATAAATATTATTTTTTGATAAAGATCTATTATACCATTTAAGAATTTAAAATTTCCAAAATTAAAATACAAAATTATTTAACCCTCTTTTATGATTATAAACCCATTGAAAAAAAAATTACTACTTCAGTTTTTAACAGAAGTTAAATATTTTTCTCTTTATTTTAACACTCTTAAAGGAGACTAAAAGAATTGCATTTTTTTACCAACAAAATATTGCCCATATACATAGCTTGGAAAGACAGAGACAGGAACAGGAGACTTAAAAAAATATAAAATAAAAAACAAATATATAACTGGAAGCAGGAATTTATATCTATATTGACAGAAGGTGGAAACATAATGCTACCAACTGCAGACCATATTTGTTTATTGGCATACTTGGCAGAAAAATAAATAACCTCATGGAAGCCCTTGCTATCTTGGTTGCAGTGGAACAGTGTTGTCAACGTGGCTGGAGAAGAATTACCTGTGAGACTGACTCGCAGGTGGTTGTGAATTTATTGAATAGATGGAACCTTGTGGATGTGGATTGGCATTTGGCTCTGGTTATTCAACAGATCACTCAGTTATACAATTCTTTGGATTTTGCGTCCTTTATGCATATCCTTTGGGAGTGGAACGGTGTGGCTGATTGCTTGGCTAAATGGGCTTCCGAGCACGCGTTGGATTGGAATATTGTTGATCATAGGATGCTTCCCCATGATTTATCTCATAAGCTGGCTCAACTTGTTGATCAGGATAAAGCTCTTTAGTTCTCTTTGTTTCCTCTGTTGTTCTGTTCTCTTCGGTATTCAATAAAATTTTTACCCCTCTTTTAATTTAAAGAAAAATAATAATGCTGTTCTGCAACAATATTTGCCAATCTATAACCAGCTATGCATGTTTTGACTGTTAGTCTGTATTCTTGACTGTTATCAGTATTATGGTTAACCTAATAAAAAATAAATAAAAATCTACAACTCTGTCTTGTGGAAGAATTTCAAAGGAACATGATTTTAAACAACAAATCTTAATGTGGCAAAAACATTTGATGTAATCAATGACGTCAACTATATTCAAATGCTTTTAATGTCTTCAATTTAAATTTGACCTTTTGTTTTCTGAGGTGGTCAGATCACGTTCTCTTCATCCTTATATTTTCCACCTCTGTTACAAATTCTCTGAACATTGTAGTTTCTTGGCGTGCATGCAACTATGATTGACTTGAATACACATTGTCACACGCCTAGCTATATTTGTTTCCCTTCATTTAGCATTATTTTCATGTGCATGTTTGTCTCATATTTGTAATCTGGTCATTATTTGTGATCGTGAATGATTAGTATGTAGAGCTTGACCCTCACATGTTGCAGTTTTTTTTAATGTTTATTCAATATCCATACTTCTTTATTACTATTTTATGCTTGGAATCTATAGCATCTTTAAGGTATATATTTGTCTTATATTTATGAGAGAATATGATCTGAAAATGATGGTTGGCCTTTTTAGTGAATGATTGGTATTTAAATGTTTTGTTTAGTTTACTTACTAGTTCTTGATGGTAGGAATCTTATAGTAATGTGTTATGGTAGGTGAGGATTGTAATTTATACAACTATCAAATGAAGTTAAAAGTTAATTATGTAATTGTATTTTTTTTCTATGAAAAAATGATAATATTTTTTTTAGTAAATAATAGTATTAGTTATTTTTATAGTTATTGGGTTATGTTGGAGAAGCAAAAATTTGAGGTCTTTTTTTAGATCTATTTTAATTATTTTTGGTAAAGATCAATAGATTAGAAGTGTTTTTTCCTACCAGTTTTTCACTAAAAACTTAATCTTAGCAATAAATCATGTGTACCAAAATTTCAACTCTATTGATAATGTCTGTTTAATTGAAATGACAAGTTGAAAATAAATGTCCACTACAATATTATTTTCTACAATATTTTTTTTTACAAAGATCTAGATACATCACTATCTCATATAGGCGTAAAGAAATTGCAATAATTCTAGACACATTACTCATTGTAAATTATTAAACTATTTTTTCACATGAAAAATTTATGACTAAAAATTATAAATCTACCCTTTTAATGATACTTAACAACAAATGATTTTGATATTTATATAGATTGTGTGCACATACAAAATGTAAGTCTAGAAGAAAAAGTTCAACCGAGTTAATATATCCTACTCAAAATATATGCATCACTCTCATTAAGCATAAGGACTAGCAAACATTACTTAAAAACCAATATTCTCATAGACACCAATAAGGCTTGTACAAAACTATAGTGTTGTGATCTAAGATAATAATGTGAATATCTTTTACTAGAAACATAACATTGTATAGAGTGTGTATATTGAAATGAGTTGGTTAACATCCTTATTCGTTTCTAGATGAGGGATACCATCTTAGGATCAAGAACCTTCATTTTTTCATAAGCTCTTGAGGATGGGGAAAGAACATGTGTATTCATGTGGTTGATGGATGAAAGGATTCCAAGTTTAAAAGAAAATCAATAGCTGAAAATTTCCTTGGAAGAAGTGGATGGATATGATTGAAACCATATTTAGTTTGGGGGTTATGAGAAAACATTTAACCTATGTGATGTGCACCAAGATGCATACTTGGTGTGTTAAGATATGTATACTTCGACGTGCAAGATTTGAACAAGATAATAATGGTTAGGTATGTACAAGTAGGAGATGAAAAGGTTAATTGATTTTAGTTCTTTTCATAAAAAAAATAGATGGAAAAAAGAATTATATAAGCAGGTACATTTATTTAATTTTTTGGGATGAGGATGTAAGACTTAAATAAATATTTGAATTTATATTACTTAAAAATGATTGATAGATATTGCAGATCTTTGCCCAATAATGAATTTTTTTCAAACTTAATAAATCCTATCAATGTTAACAACTCTGCTTATGAAAAACTCTTCTAAATTTCTGAAAAGATTCCTCTTCTTTGTATTCTCCATTTTCAATTATTTTTATCCACTGGCAAGAAACTCAATAGAAATATCTAGATCTCTCCATCATGTACAGAGAGATCTAAATAGTTTTATGGAGACATCATATTACTATAGATTCCTACTCTAAGATACTAATAAATAAATATGGACATTGAATTAACTTTAAAAAATTCTGCAACATGTTGGGGTCAAGCTCATAAATACTAATCATTCACAATCACAGATAATGACTATCTCTCATTAATATGAGACAAACATGCACATGAAAATAATACAAAGTAAAGAACAAAAATATTCCAAGGCGTGGCGATGTGCTATCAAAGTCAATAATAGTTGCATGTACGCCATGAAACTACAGTGTTTAGAAAAATTTATGACAGGGCTGGCAAATATAGCTAACGTGGTCTGACCACCTCAAAAAACAAAAACATATTTAAAAATTGGTAACAAAAACAAAATCAAAATCAAATTGAAGTTGGTGACATTTAAAGGCATTTAAGAAATATAGTTGACGTCATTGATTACATCACTTGTTCTCCCTTGTGTGGGGTTGAATGAAACTTTAACATTTGTTGTTTAAATTAAGGAATTTTAGATTATAGACTAACATTTAAAACATATGAACAAAATTATTTTTCTGCCAAGTCTGTCAATGAACAATTATGATTTACATCTAATTATAGATTAGCAATGTGCAGCATTTTGTTCATGTCTCTATTGGTATCTGCTCTTTTCCAAAGCTATCGTTTTAGTAAAAAAAATACAATTATTTTAGTATCTTTTAAGAGTGTCAGAATAAAGAGACAAATGTTGAATTTATGATAGGAAGTTATGAGTCGTAAAATTGTTTTTCCAATAGGCTTAAACTTAAGGTTTATAATTATAGAAGAGTTGTGTATTTTAATTTTGCACTACAGTATAGTGCTCAAATGAGTGATAAACTAAGGTTGCCAATTTGAATTCTTCAGCAAAGGTTAAAATGCATACATCAGTACACTACGTAATGCCAAGAGAAAATCAAATATTGACTGATGAAATAAGACAAGTCTATTCATTGTACTGATGCTTCAGATACATTTATCTGTTGCCAGAAATCAAATGTAGATGAATTCAACTAAAAAAATAGAGAGCTTCCTTTATCCTCATCAACTGTTAAAATGTATTTTTATCACAGGTTTCTCACCATTTAATTATCTAGAAGAATATGTATGTCATGATTCACTTGAACAATGCTGTAGGCTGCAACATGCCAAGTAAAAGGGTCGCTCATTTCTAGAAAAATTGTTGTTAAGCCATGTTTCTAAAGTACTTTGGATGCTAAGAATGTGGAGACGATCCCAAGACATGGTTAACGATTTATCCCTTTTTAAACCAAAAGCAAGTAGCGAAATGAAGTATTGCACGTTGAAGGTCTTTTAGATAGGTTTTGCCCCACTAAACACTATTTTACTTTTGAGCATATGCAATTGCATCAATTCCTTGGGTAACCCTAGTCACAAGATCGTTCATATTCTTCTCAACCATTGTAGTGCAGTCTTCATTGATTTCTACTACAATCCTCATTGATTTCTCTAGATGTCACTCTCGTGAGTTGATCTTTGGTCTTCAATGACTTAGTGAGGTGTATGATAATTTTTAATGTATTGAAGATGGAGTAACAATTAGTGTTATATTTCCATTTGCTAAAACATCAGATTACATTTTGATAATCTACATAGTGCTTAGGCCTCTAAGAGATGTTATTGTGTCATATATAATGGACATTCTTCAATCAGAAATAAGTTTCCCATATCTTTTAATATTTAAAGAAAAATATTTATTTTTATTCTTCTAAAATTCTAGATGAACATTTTTTCTTGCTAAAAGATTTTGAATGACATTTTTATCATTGTAGCCTTTGTCATACGATTGAAAGACCTTCCATATTCTCTCCATGTGTTTCTCTGATATCAATAATCTTAAGACACATTGTAAGAAGCTTCACCAACTTCTTTGCTAGAAACACACACAATTTACTTGATAGGAAGCTTAGCCTCCTCTAAAGAGTCTCCTTGTTGTTGACGTAGGGACATTTTTGCTTTCAAATTTTTTTGTTAAGAGAGATAGAAGAGACTTCAAGGATTACAAAAGTTTGATGGTTTCTTTTCTAGCTTTGAGTTCATCAAGCTTTACTTTTCTAAATGAATATACATCTAGGCATAATAATCATCATTAATAATGATAGCTTTACATTTTTAGTCTGAAAGAAAAGAGATTAAATTCTTTTCAATTTCAAATTTCTCATTCATTTTCCCTCAGGCTTGCCTATTTGATAAAAATCTAATGCAATTGATGAAAAATATTTTGATACTTATTTAAATGATTCCTCATTTCTATTTTTATGACTCAACCTCAAAAAACCCTATTTTGCATTAGCTTTGTATATACTTGAGAAGGATGGAAATAGGGATCAATAGCCCAAATTATAAACTAGGGATCAAACCCACTCCCATCAACCTTTTCATTAAGGAATAACTCAATTGAGCCAACTTCAAACAAATTGAATTAGGTAAGAGATGGGCACAAATGAGTGAGCATAATTGAGTTATCCCTTTGTTAAATTTCAGTTGATGTAATTGGATAAGATGAAGCAAGAACTAGGTCTAAAGATGTGAAATTGAACAATAATCAGCATAAACATTAAGCTACAGATGTAATATACCAGCTTTGAGTACAAATTTGGAAAGAGGGATTAAAAAGGAACCTTAATTGAAATTTAGGCTTGAAAGTGTGAGACTATGTCAATATGTGACCTAGTCTTAGTGGTGTCTGAAGTGGATATCCTGAATGGATTTTGACTCAGAATGTCACTCTAATCATTTCCCTAAAGTTTCATAAAAAATGTGTTAGACTATTTCGATAATTACAAACTATGTCAATAATTGACAATGTCATGGAGCTTTTTTACTTCTTTAAAATATGGTTATCTCTGTCTCAATTTTCTCTTTTTGGATCTGCAACTCTTCTTTTCTAGATTTGAAAAACTTGCACACAATATTGAGTGAAAATGGTGTTTGAGTTGTATACCTAGGTTTTCCTTAGTCAAACTCTAGGAGGATTCAACCTTCCCTACAACAACAATGTATGAAATAAACCTTGAATTTAAAGTAAAGAATATTGAATTAACAATATTATAACTTTGTTATGAATTCTTCTTATCTTGAAGTTCATGAAAGGTTGATGATGCTAGGAAGGGATCTCATGCATGTCTTCACTCGTGGAGAAAACATATGCACTTGATCACATATGCCATCTTTAATGCTTGAATCCTTTAATGTTGGATCTCCTTGTTCGTTGCCTTGAAATTGAATGAAATTCTTGCTCAATGGGGAAGAACATTTGAACCTTGTTTGTTGTTTTGAGTGTTATATGTATAAGCTATTGTATGATAATTAGGTCGTTAAGCACATTTTACCATAATCACTAGCTTGTTTGGAGGTTGAGGGACACCTTGACAAAGGTGGACCATAATTTTAGGCTTCTCACTACCCAAAACATAGATGGCATTGACTTGGTTAGGTTCTTTGTTGTTCAAGGATTCATCTCTAGAAAAAAGAGCATCAAGGAAAGTGGTAATGATATTATCCTCTTCTTCCAAGGTATCCTTATGAGTAGGAAAAGCTTTAGGAGAGGGAATGTCCATCAACGCTTCCTCTCTAGAAGAGATGTTTAGGTGTAACAAAGGAAAATTGACACTAAGAAAGGTGTTTATAATATCATCTTCTTGGTCCAAAATATTCTCATAGGGAGATGTATTTTAGGAGAAGGGTCAACATCATTTCTCAAGACCTCATCCTTAGGAGAGAGATTTTTGGAAGAAGTGTTGATAATCTATTCTTGCACCAAAACATCCTCATGGGTGGGATTAATTTGGGAGAGGGTATACTATGTCTATAGATGAAAGGATGAACTAAGTTATCATCATATGCATGAAAATGAACATCTTGAAAATCTTTGATAAAACTTGAAATTGAACTAGCTCAAAAAAGGATAACAACTATGTGCACTATAATCAAATAAGGCACACATAAATAATATGAATGTAAATATACACAAATAAATTATAGATGCATGAAAAGAAATATTATTGTACTTTTTTTAATTTTAAAAAATACAAAAAATGAAAATTAGAAGCAAGATGTAAGACATTGGGTTCAACAAAATATTTAAGGAAAGAAAATCGAGTTCGCTAGCTTGTATGGACAAACTCTGAAGCTAGATCTATTCCATTTAAATTGGATGGAGAATGATCTAGTTGGCTCAAGTTATTTGGTCACAAGGAGAATTAAGTGGTTCTTTATGATGATTTGAAAGTGACCATGCAATTGTGGAAAGAGAATGCAAGATCTAGAGTGAAATATAGTGAAAAGATGAATTTTGATATGTACAAAAAAATAAAAAATTGGCAAGCATATTCTAGAAAAATATCTGGGATGTACACATGAAGACTAACCTACTATCAAAATTTTGTGCAAAATTAGAGGGACTAAGTACTCATTTGGGATGACCTAATCCCGAGATTGGGTCAATTGAGGTGACTTGCTCCTGGTAGTTCCTAATGAAATTACCTATAGATTATAGATATCCAAATGCTTGATTTGTATCCTTTCATGCATGCATCAACCACCTATTCCTACACATATAAAAGAGAGAAAATATTGTGTAAAAAGGGGTTTGTGCAAGTCAAATCCCAATTTAGTAACTAACCATGAAATTAAAATGACTTGAAATGGAATTGAATGGTGTATGCACAAAGATGGTATGCAAAAAAGTGGCCACCATAGGAAAGAAAGTCCAAAAAATTCATAACCAGATCAAGTTTTTTTAAATTTTAAATAACCCGGAAGGTTTTTTTTAATTTTAAATATCCCAATCAGGTTATGTCTTGGTACATACCAATCCTAACAAAAAAAATCTGATCACATTTTTAAGATAATAAAAACCTGATCAGGAAATTATTATAGTAAAAATGTCATAAGGTTTTATTAAATCTTAAAAACTCGTTCAGGTTTTAAAAAACATAATTTTTTTTATTTGGCCATGACAAGGGCATTTCAAATCTTCGTCGTGAATTAAGAATAGCAATAGGAGCCTTCTAAAGACTAGTACTTGATTGTATTTCATCCAATTCAATATTTCCCAATATTTCCAATAAAATTTCACCTTGTGGTATCGTTATAGAGGTATGTATTGGACCATTTTTGTTTTTGTTTGAAATTGAATAGTAATAGCAAGTTTTTGATGGATTTTGTAATTTTTTTATTAAATTCATGGAAAGTTCTTAAAACACTATCCCCCAACAAAACACACAATAGTAAAAAGTACCTGAATAAAAACCACCTGATGACCCTCAAAATATTGCCCCTTAACAACAACTGCCCCAAAACATTGTCCCTCAACAAGAAGAGCTTCAAAACCCTCTAGCTCCTCCAGAAGACCTTGTACAAACTACATAGGAGGATCTCATAAATCACCTATCACAAAATACAACCCAAATTTATCACATTGTGAAAAGGTTAAAAACCTCCTAGTATTAGCATCATTAATCCCTAGCTACAACCCTAAAATCAATATCCAATAGTGCCAAGGATATATCCAAACTAGTTACAAAATGGGGCACATATAGGAATATATGTTTTGCATACTCTACTAGGTTTTTATATGATGAGATGAAAAGAAAATTCATAAGTAAAGATGATATATGTGCTCTTTTCACCAAGTCTAATACCAATGCAACCTTACCTCATAATTCAAAGAGGTTTCCTATACATTGGTATAATCATGTTGCGATGAGAAATACTTTTTGGGATAGGTGGTATATGGTCTTTGACCAACCACTTTGTAATAGTAATGAGGTTCCTTTGTACTTTTTTGAGAAAATTAAATTGTGAGTTTATTCGCAATGAGTGGTCAAACTACTTTGACATGAGGGGGCTCCATGGTAGAGGGGGAGGCTCTTCCCAGGATAGACCAGAGACGCATAGGGTAGTAGACCCTCAAAATAGGGTTTCTCTAGCTAATAAACCCATGGGTCACATCACGGTCCCAATAGCACTGAAGGAGTCTATGGAGTTACACAATCTTCAAGAAAATACATTATTGACTAATATCGTCATTCAAAATGGAACACAATTAATGTAGCCTCTTGGACTAGAGGATGATCCAACACCTACATCACCTAACTTATTAGTAGTTGTACCATGTGGCTATAGTAATCCCATTAATCATATGTGTCTTAGATGCTAACATATATGATCTAGGGTAGACGTCGATCCAAATTAGAATGGTTCCACATCCCATTCGTGTACACGCTATAGGAGTAGATTTCAATCTACCACTACAAAGGATATGACATTAACATATGACCTGATGAATATGGTGTTTTTTGGTGGAAAATAGGGGCAAGTTTGTTTATTTATATTTATAATATTTTATTTATTAATCATTTAAAACTTATAAATGTAAATATTTTTCATTTATAGAATAACTTAAATGGGTACATAAACAATATAATTTTCAGGGTGCAGTAGATAGTGTGAGAACATCACGTCGTACTCCTTCCACTTCATGCACACATGTAGCTTTGACATTGAAGATAAAAAATATTAATATGTTAAAAATAGAATAACACCTTGATTTCAAAATAAATTTTGATAATATATACTATCTCTCTAATGTATATTTATTTGTTTTTTGATATTACAAGTGTGATTGTCATTGCACTAAAAGATTGACCTGCTAATGCTCGATAAATCCCCTAGACTTATAGAATCCATAGGATGTGGTTAAGCCATGTCACAAACCCAAGCATTGTGTTGCACAAGGAGACCAAGGGCACACACCTTGCAACAATCTGCCCTAGCACAAGCGAGGGGTTTGAACCTATGAACAAGCTTTGATACCACTCGTTACAAGTGTGATTGTTGTTGCACCAAAATATTGTTGGAAATTTGGCTGAGTTACATATCTAGATGTTGTCATTATGGCAACATATGATCTATGTGAAGATTGCATATGATAGAGAGCAAGTATGACAGAGTGCAGAGCAACATTGTCTAAGTGTAAGAAACATTTTTCCCAGTGTAACCGGAGATAGTTTTGATTGGCGACATCGATAGAAGTAAGTTCAGTGCTTGCGCACTTGAACATGGGTACTATGATGTATATTGAAGACTCACCTAAGAGTGCAAGTCTGTATGACATGTACAGAAGAAGTTATTGTAGTATTGCCAAAGACAGAGCTGAAGCCGATTGGATAGAGAAGAAGACAGAATTGGTAAATAGTTAAGGGATTATTTTGTTTATCAAAATAATGTCGTAATCATATAAAGGGATGACATCCTAGATGTTAACCCTTGGGTAGCGCATGTTAAAATGTATTTTGTAAAGTGCTTTATGTTTAATAAAGCCGACTGTAAAAGTTATTATTCCTAATAACTTGTATAAATGTAAGACATATGTAAAGAGAATATATATATATATATATATATATATATATATATATATATATATATATATATATATATATATATATATATATATATATATATATATATATATATATATATATATATATATATATATATATATATATATATATATATATATATATATATATATATATATATATATATATATACACACACAAATATAGACGAACATATGTATGCGAAAGATATTGATGTGAAGTTGTGAAAGTCAAGCAAGCAGTATAAGGTTATGTACCTTGCCCTATTTTTGTAATCAAGAATTATTGTACATTACATGTCTGGGCAGTGGGCTCATCTTGTAATCATTTGAATTTGTACTACCAACTCTTAGCAAGGTTGAGGCTTCTAACAAGGCCTAGAGTCCCTTAATCAGGACTAAGACACTATATATATGTAACAGGCTCCTAACAGGGTCAACATCCTTAACATGATACTTTTGATTAGAGGATCTTTCTGGGTATCATCCCCACCGGGGTTTTCCCTTTTCTAGGGTTTCCTCAAGAACAAATAATGTGTTACGAGTTCATTTGCTTTATTGTTATGCATGTTCTTTAGTTTACTCTATTATGCAAGTATCAAGTTAATATGTTATATCCATAATTGGGAAAAAGTAAAAGTTTGTAGAATACTGAATCACCCCCCCCCTCTCAGTATTCCCTATTTCTAACAATTGGTATCAGAGGTTAGTTACTCAAAAAAGAATCATTCAGAGAAAGCCTAGCAGCTTGAGTAAGATCTCTATGGATATGGATCAGCTACAGAAGAATCTTGAAGAAGCTCTTGAACAGATTGACATACTTACTAAAGAAATGTTAGGAATAGTCCCAAGAGATAACTGAGAGGGGGGGGGGGGTGAATCAGTCATCTAAAAATTTCAATTCTTTATCCAATTAAGTATATTTAAACATAAAGCATAAACACAATGAAAGAACACTTGAACACAACACCAATATTTTGGTTACGAGGAAACCCAAATAGGTAAAAACCCCTGTGGGAATTGACACCCACTAATATTCTGCACTAGTGTATTATGATCCTTGTTAGAAGATCCTTAACCCTGTTAGGAGTTGCTTTACAATATATTTACTATAGTAGACCTGGTCAAGGGTTGGACCTTGTTAGGATTCTTTTACAATAGTCCATGTTAGGGGAGAGGACACATTGTCCGAGAGCTCACTGCTCAAAGGGGCGAAGGCTACAACCTTCTGAATAATAGATACACACTATATTTGGATCTTGGTGAGTTGCGCTTTAATCTTCTATCTGGATTAATTCCAATGTATAGCACAAATACTTTACTTGGTCACATATACCTTCTTCTGATGGCTCAACACTTCGCACACTCTATTATGCTCTTCTCAATCAACTGTAAACCACACTCAAACAATCACAAATGACTGTCTATAAATATCTTTCCTTTGAATGATATAATCAAGTCGGCCTGTTAGAACCACCTTGAAATTATATTAGAGAAACCATAACAAACTTTGATAAACTTTCTGTCGGCTCTATTATGCACGCAACACATTCTGGGACATGTCCAATAAGATAATTGTAGATGCATGCTACACACTGTCGGCTCTACCAAAACAACTGGATCTTTCTCTTCAAGCTGAATTACTTCATGCGTTCTTAAACAAACATCAATAAATCTTCTCTAACCTTAACTCCAAGGGTGCATACCCAAATGATAGGCGCAACTCCAGAACCAATAAAATCTTCATCGGCTCTTCTGAATAAACATAGGAAACTGCTGCTGGTGAATAGTGACTGCATAACTTCACTTCTACTAAATATCAAACTATGTGTCCATGACTAAAACATCACTAACATGTCTTCAACATATATCCAAGTGCGCAAGGCTCCATGATAACTATACGAACAACCATACATAGAACACTACCTGTTACTTTGTCAGGAAAAATGCTAACACAAGCTGCTATATAACTATCTATACTAACAGTTAACCTCTGCGCCCATGATATCATGTTGATATCATTTCTATGCTACATATACAAAAAGCTTACTGCATAAAACTTCCATGCATGCTACTTTCCATATGTTGTCATCAATGACAAACATACAGTCAGTACTGGCCTGCTGGAAAATCTCCAACAATCTCCCCCTTTGGCATTGATGGCAACATGTGGAATGAAAAATCACCACCAACCCAAATAAACATTTATTTTATAACATTCTCCATTTCCTCATCAAAACTCCCCCAAAGATGAATCCTCCATCTGCTGCAATATTTTCCAACATTCTCCATTTCCTCAACTGTATTGCTATCATAACTGAATATTGCTCCCCCTTAGTATATTACTCCTCCTTTTTACTTCTATTTTTCATGACTTTGTATATTACTCCCCCTTTGACATCAATGGAAAAGGGCACCATTCATTTTAAGCACTGGTACTACTCTTGAGGTAGAGTAGTCAACCTTCCATCAGTCCCTAAGGATTGATGCCTTTCCTTCTTTCTTCTAAGAAGAATCAGGGAAGGGAATTACTCCCAACTTCTCCCTGAGATACTCAAAAGTATCCTTAGGCAAGGGATTTGTGAATATATCTGCCAACTGATCTTTACTACTCACATAGTCCAACTTGACTTCTTTCTCTGTCACTTTCTCTCTTAGGAAGCGATACTTGATCTCAATGTGCTTTGTCTTTGCATGCATCATAGGGTTCTTCAACATATTGATAGTGCTAGTGTTATCATAGTGAATAACAATAGGATAATCAATCTAAATTCTAAAATCCTTTATCATCTGCTTGATCCAAACAATTGTAGAACAATTCAAGGCTGCTGCAACATACTCCACTTCTGATGTTGACTGAGAAATACAATTTTGTTTCTTGCTTGTCCAAGTGACAAGTCTATCACCAAGAAACATTGCTCCACCTGATGTACTCTTTCTGTCATCAACACATCCTTCCCAATCTGCATCAGTGTACACATGAAGCTCAACATTTTCTAAATTGGGATACCATAGACCATAATCTATAGTGTCTTGCAAGTATCTGAATATTCTCTTTACTACCATGAGGTGACTTTGCTTAGGTTCTGCTGCAAATCTTCCAACTATGCCAACTGCATTGGAAATATCAGGTCTAGTTTGAGTAAGATATATGAGTTTACCAATCATAGACTTATACAATGTTGTATCCACTACTGGTGAGTCATATTCTTTTGTAAGTTTGCATCCAGTGATCATAGGAGTCCCTACTGGCTTGCAATCATCCATCTTGAATTTCTTTAATATTTATTTAACATACTTGGACTAATTAATGAAAATACCGTTCTCTATCTGCTACACATTTAATCCCAAAAAGTATTTGATAGGACCAATCATACTCATCTCAAACTCATTCTGCATTTCTTTGGAAAATTTTGCACTTAGTTTGTCATTACCTCCAAAGATAATGTCATCAAAAAATATAGCTACAAGTAGTAGACCTTTAGATGTCTCTCTAATGAATAGATTACAATATGTTGCTCCTTTCTTGAATCCAATCTTTGTTAGATATCCATCTAGTCTCTCATACCATGCTCTAGGGGCTTTCTTAAGTCCATAGAGGGCCTTCTTCAATCTGCATACCATATCAGGTCTGTTTGATAAGGTGAATCCTTCTGGCTGCTCAATTTATACTTCTTCTTTTAAATCTCCATTGAGGAATGCTGACTTGACATCCATCTAATATACTTTGAATTTTTTGATTGTAGCAAAAGCTAGAAATAACTTAATAGCTTCTAATCTACTCACAGGTGCAAATTTGTCTGAATAGTCAATGCCTTCTCTTTGTGCATATCCCTTACATACTAACCTTGCTTTATTTCTTACTACTGTACCATCTTCATTCATCTTGCTTCTGAATATCCACTTTGTTCTAATCACATTCTTATCACTAGGTATTGGGACCAGTTCCCAAGTGTCATTCTTAATAATCTGATCAAGTTCTTCTTTCATAGCATCATGCCAATCTGAATCATTACGAGCATCTTCAACACTTAAAGGTTCAATCTGAGATAGTAAACATAATGCTTCACTGCTAGTTGAGTTCTTTGCTTGTGATCTTGTTAAGACTTTGTCGCTCTGATCTCCAATGATGTCTTTCTTGGAATGGTTTCTAGATGTAAAATTTGGAACTTTAGGTGATGCAGACTCATTCACCTTAGGAGTACCTTCTTCACTTGTTTTAGGGTCATTGAATAACACATCAATACTATCAAACATTTCCTCAATAACTGTCTCATTAGTGGAGGGTCTAAGTTCTTCTTCAATCATGGGTGAGTAATCATGATATATTTCTTGAACCATAAAATTTTCATCAATCTTAACATGAGCACTTTCAATGATCTTTTTCAGTCTTAAATTGAAACATCTATAAGCTTTACTTTTAGTAGAGTAACCAAGAAAAATACCTTCATCACTTCTTGCATCAAACTTGCCTACTACTTCATCCCTCTTGATTTAGAACTTTCTTCCAAAGATTCTGAAGTATTTTATTATGGGAACATTACCAAACCAAAGCTCATATGGTTTTTTGTCAGCGCCAGGCCTTAATTGAATTCTATTGATGGTGTAGACTGTTGTATTGACCGCATCTCTGCAATAGGTGTGTGCAACTTTTCCTTCTATCATAATGGTGCGTGATGTATCAAGGATGATCCTATTCCATCTCTCTGTTGAGGGGTTCTAGGTGCACTTAATTGTCTCTTTATGCCATGTTCTTCACAGTACTCATATAATTTGTCAGAGGTGAATTATCCTCCTCTATCCGATCTCAAACATTTTATCTTTAGTCCAAATTCATTCTCAAATTTAGCTTTGAATATTTTGAACTTGTCAAATGCTTCTGAATTTTCTTTCAAGAACACAACCCACATCATCCTAGTATAATCATCAACAAACAAAATGAAATACCTTTCACCATAGTATGATCTTGTTTGAGTTGGACCACAAAGGTCTATATGAATCAGATCCAACTTGTTCTCTGCTGAATTGTGCTTGCTTCTGAATGAATTTCTCACACGCTTTCCCATTACACATTCCCTACATATAGTATGAATTGGATTTTCTATGCTAGGTAGATCTCTTACTACCTTTGCATTTCTTATCTTTACTATGTTATCAAAATTGATATGACATAGTCTTTTCTGCCATAACCAACTGTCATCAACTTTAGCAACAAAACAACTTGATTTTGAATTGAGTTGGAAAACATTACCTCTTGTCTTTGAGCCTGATGAAATCATAACACCATCCTTGTTGTTATTAATGCATTTGTCATCTTTAAACTCCAACTGATATCCTTTTCCAAGTAACTATCCAACACTAAGAAGGTTATGTTTCAAACCATCTACATAGAGAAAATCATCAATACTATTCTTTCCATCCAAGGTGATGGCTCCTCTACCAACTATGGGTTTAGGAGTGTTGTCTCCAAATCTAACCATGCCACCATTGTATTTGTCTAGATGAACAAGCTCACCTTTATCACCTATCATGTGATGTGAACAGCCACTATCTATAATCCAGTCTATCCTTATATCAGCTTGTGAAATCAATGCTAGCTCTTGATCCTCTTTCTCATCTTTATGATTTGTCTTATTATTCATTTTGTCTATAATAGCAATGAATCCAATTTCTTCTTCACCTGATTCATCATCTGAAACTCCATCTCCAGCATAGTATCATTCCTTAGAGTACTTAGGCTTGTAATCCTTTTTGAACTTTCTAGCTCTAGTAGGAAACTTAGATGCAAAGTGATCAATCTTATTACATGAAAAGCACTTAAATGGTAATTGACCTTCATATTTTCCTTTTCCTTTATTTTCTCTTTTGGAAATCATAGCAATGAAATCATCTAATGTTTTATCTTCATCATCATCATCAAAATTACCATAAGTGTTTGCAGATTTCTTACCATGAACTATTGCTTTGAAGGTTGTCTCACTCTTTGGTTCTGTCTTCAATCTTGAAATCTCAAAAGTTGAGATTTTTCTAATCAAGGTCTCTCTTTTGAAATTTTATGTAAGCTGCATGGTCTCATCAAGGATGTTAATCTTGCTTTCATATTCAAGAGTGAGAGTAGTCATTGACTTGTCCATAATGTCCTCCTCTGAAATCTCTCCACCATTGTTTCTGATTCCAGCAACTGCTTCAGTTATCCTTTGATTGTAAGCTTTGATATCTTCTTCAGGTAGCACCTCTAATGCATTGTATCTTTTCTTCCATGTCTTTCTGCATGCATCCTTTTCTTGTTTGTCTCCTTCAAATATGTCTTCTAGGTGCTTCCATATTTTGTGGGTTGTATCTACCTTTTTTATTTCTGAAAACTCACCATCAGATAGAGTGCTGATAAGACCTTCTTTGGCTATTGCATTATGATGAAACAATTCCTTTTTCCTTTTAGTAGCATCATCCTTTGCAAGGTCTTCTAAGGTAGGAATCTTGGTTGCTTTGATAGTTACATCAAAAAATTCAAAAGAAATACACTGCAAATGGGTCACCATCTTGTTCTTCCAATCAAGATAATTCTTTCCATCAAACTTAGGACTTTCTTTCCTGAAGTATGCCATCTGATCAACCTCAAGTTGTTAAACTTTCTCTCCGAGGCACTTGGCTTTGATACCAATTGTTAGGAATAGTCCCAAGAGATAACTGAGAGGGGGGGGGGGGTGAATTAGTTATCTACAAGTTTCAATTCTTTATCCAATTAAGTATATTTAAACATAAAGCATAAACACAATGAAAGAACACTTGAACACAACACCAATATTTTGGTTACGGGGAAACCCAAATAGGTACAAACCCTGGTGGGAATTAACACCCACTAATATTATGATCCTTGTTAGAAGATCCTTAACCCTGTTAGGAGTTTCTTTACAATATATTTAGTACATTAGACCTGGTCAAGGTTCAAACCCTGTTAGGAATCTTTTACAATAGTCCCTGTTAGGGGAGAGGACCCACTATCCGAGAGCTCACTGCTCAAAGGGGTGAATGCTACAACCTTCTGATAATAGATACACACTATATCTGGATCTTGGTGAACTGCACTTTGACCTTCTATTTGGATTAGTTCCAATGTATAGCACAAATACTTTACTTGGTCACATAGACCTTCTTTTGATGGCTCAACACTTCGCACACTCTGTTCTTCTCTTCTCAATCAACTATAAACCACACTCAAACAATCACAAATGACTATCTATAAATATCTTTCCTTTGAATGATATAATCAAGTCAGCCTATTAGAACAACCTTGAAATCATATTAGAGAAACCATAAAAAACTTTGATAAAAATTCTGTTGGCTCTACTATGCATGCAACACATTCTGGGACCTGTCCAATAAGATAATTGTAGATGCACGCTACACACTGTTGGCTCTACCAAAACAACTAGATCTTTCTCCTCAAGTTGAATTACTTCATGTGCTCTTAACCAAACATAAATAACTCTTCTCTAAGCTTAACTCCAAGGGCACATACCCAAATGATAGGTTCAACTCCATAACCAATAAAATCTACGTCGGCTCTTCTGAATAAACATAGGAAATTGCTACTGGTGAATAGTGACTGCATAACTTCACTTCTACTAAATATCATACTATGTGTCCATGAATAAAACATCACTAACATGTCTTCAACATATATCCAAGTGCACAAGGCTCGATGATAACTATATAGACAACCATACATAGAACACTGCCTGTTACTTTGTCAGGAACACTGCTGACACAAGCTGCTATATAACATTCTGTACTAACAGTTAACCTCTGTGCCCATGATATCATGTTGATATCATGTCAATGCTACATATACAAAAATCTTACTACATAAAACTTCCACGCATGCTACTTTCTATATGTTTTCATCAATGACAAACATATAGTTGGTACTGGCCTATTGGAAAATCTCCAACAAGAAAGAGATACTCTGAAAGGAAAATATGATGATGCAAAGAACCTTGTTGAGAAGCTAAGAAAGAATATGCAAGAACTGAGATTAGAGAAGGAATCTACAATTCAAATTGAAGATTGTGATGAAAATATGGAAAAAGAGAATGAGATCCTTAAACATGAATTAAAGATAGTAAATCTAAAATTGAGTTTGAAAGATGGAAACAACAAGAATGAATTAAATCTAAAATCTAAGAATGAAGATCTGAAATCTAAACTTTGTAAAGTGACATCTGAACTTGAGAAAATAAAATTACAGTATGCTGAACTTGAAAAATACCAATTGTGAAAGGTGAACTGACTCAGTCTAAACAACAACTTGAGAGACTATATTCCACCAGTGAGAAGATTGATGAACAAATATCTTATTAGAAGCCATTCTATGATAAAATTGGTCTTGGATTTAACTCATCTAAGGTAAGTGAAGAAAGCAAGGAACCAGATCTAAAAGTTTTTGAAAACATAGATGAAAAGAAATATGATGAAGCTGACAAATCTGAGGACACACCTAAAGAAGAAGAACCCCCTAAAAAAGAAGAATCACCTAAAGTTACGCAGAGAGAATTTAAAGGTAGATGTTTTGCATGTAATACTTTTGGTCATATGAAGAAATATTGTATAGGTAAGCACTTTAAACCTCTTAATGGTTATTGTTATAATTGTCATGGTTTTGGACATAGATCTATTGAATGTGAGAAGCCTAGATCTAATGATAATAATAATATTAGAATGTGTAGAGATACTAACCATGCAGATAAGAGACCTACTAAAGATATGAACAGAAGAAATGGAGTAGTATGTTATAGATGCAACAAGATTGGACACATTGCTAGGAATTGCAGATCACAAATCAACTAGACTGGACCGAGATATGGAAACAATGGAATAGTTTGTCAGATATGAAACAAATTTGGTCATACATATGATGAACTACAACTGATTTAGAACCTGATTGAAGAATATATGATTTAAGATCACCGAGCTGATTGATTAGATATGTAATATGATTAAATCGGTATTATTTTGTCATTGATGTAAACTAGTTTGACAACACTTATCTTGTAAGTTACTATACTGAAACATCTGTGGAAAATGAGTGAAAGAGATGAAGAACAAAAATATCTACATGAGGAAGATGGATATGACAGATGAGGCTAAGGAATACATTGAGTAACTTGTTGATAAGTCTATGACCTTATGATATTGACTTGATTATGTTTCATTCATCTATGATGAGGAAAAGAGTTGAAAGACACAAAGTAGTGTTATCGGTTGATGAAGCATTTCAGTATACACCGATGGAGTGTAGTGTATACTGAGCACAGTGTAAACTGAGCTTGTGTTTATTGACACATTTCTTTGTTAACCGAGAAGAACAGAATGAACTAAATGATTACTTTAGTTGATAAGATTGATGAGTTGGAAAGTGTATGATTTTGAGGTAACCGATAATGTTTGTTACACAGATCGTTGACTAACAAAATTTAGGAAAGATCTAAAGGATGAGAATCAAACATGTTATTGACACAAGTGCTGAAGTATGTTTAAGAGGCAAAATCAATGAAGATGATTAAGTAAAAAAATATGATGGAGCAGAAGAAAATGGTTTACATGTCTATATAAGAGACTGAAGATTTCACAATGAGTGTGATGCCAAAAGAGAAGGAAATCGCATAATAATCACGTGAACAAGGTTTCATGCATTCTGATCATACTGGTTAAGAAGAACCCTATTGTAGAGCATTACCGAGTGATAGAGAGTGATTATCGATGGACAGTAAGTTGATATATTGTTGAATCATAAATGTTACATTGATCAAAAAGATTTGTATGAGCTGAACATTGATCTGTATATTTACAATTGAAGTTGTACTAAGATAGATCATGTACTGTTACATATTTAACCATTGTACACAGTCAAATCTCTTAACCGAGTGGACTAAGAAAGTCTTATTATGTATCATTCATAGAATGAACATTGTTATCCTGTCAACCCCAAAGTGACTGCTGGTTGGTCTTAAATCCTCTAACAAGGTCACACCTAACAATGTGTTTGTAACCTTTAATAGGGTTGGGTCTTCACTGACCTCACTTCAAAAGAGTGAATATTTTGGGTTGCCGGTCCCAGGTGGTTTTTCCCTTCACAGGGTTTCCACGTTAAATCTCTTGTGTTATGTGTTGATTGTGATGTTTGTTTTGATGTCATATTTACATGTTGCATATTTGATTTGATCGGTAACTACTATATCTTATTAGACTGATAATCAGTAAAAGCACAGACAGTAAAAGTATTTTAAATTACCCAGTAGCAAAAATTAAAGTATTTATTTTTGGATTATACATTTTTTATTGGGACAGTGATTAACTGATTCACCCCCCTCTCAGTTATCCTAACAACATAAAGGTTTTGTAGAATGAATAACATGAGAAACCCTAATCCTAGAAGTTATACAAGGAGAAATGAGAATGCAAGCAATATTTAAAGAAGATGTTTTCGTAATTCAAAAGAAGTGAAGTTTGTTAAAGCCACAGATCAAGAAGAAAAATTCAACACTAAAGGTAATAAAAAAGGTGAAGTAAGTAATGGTAAGAGTGAATCTCTTCCTAACCCATCTGAAAGTACTTAATTCATAAAGAATGTATTAGAATAGGAACTTAGAATAGTGTTGAAGTTAGTATAGGATGAATTGAGTTTTGTGCAGTTAATGTAAGGTAGTATATGATGTAATTATGCTATGGTTAAGAGCGCATTAGCTAATATGAAGTTATGCGAGTTTGCAAGAAGTTTAAATTTTTGCAGGAAAGCAGGAAAAACTTTTTGGAAAGAAACGCCAAAAGAATTGAATGCGATGTCATAATCTTGAAGTTAAAATCTTATGATCGGTATTGTTTGATCATTAAAGAAGATACAAGTGTTAAGGAGATCAAAGCAACAATAATTGAAAGTAGTTTGCAAAGATTTGGTGAAAGAACTTTGTGTCGGATCTACGCAAAGCCCTAAATCATGAAATTAAGGTATTTTACTGAGAAAATCTATCAGTTAGTTAGAGAATTTGCAGAAGATATGGATGTTTCATTGGTTCATAGTATAAGAGATAAAATCAGACCTAAGATTAAAAGGGAACCAGTAGAACCCTTGGAAGAAGACCCTAAACTAGCATTATCATCTGTACCAGATGAATTTTTACATTTAGAGAATGTTAGATGCTATTTGGGATGCAAACTTGAAACCCTCAGTGAAAGTGATTTTACTAAGGAATATGAGAAGCTATACAATCAAGATATGTCATTGAAAGTAGGATTTGAACATTTGAATGATAATGAAATTGTAAGGTATTCACTACAACATGAATTTGATGATGATGAATGCACCAAAATCATTTTGAGCAGAATTCATAATGGAAAGTTTTGGTTAGATGAAAGAGTGATTGATATAACAATAGACTTAATCCTTGAAGTAACTGGTTTATCTAAATCTAGAGTTATACTATTTAATGAGAATAATGTAGAGAAAATAGTATTGGACAACACTAAGTCATCCTACAATGGTAGAGGAATAGTGATCAACAAAATTCAACAAGATGATGTTAGATATTTATGCAAGATCTTAACATCTAAGTTTTGTACCAAGTCTAGAGAAGATGACATGGCAGTTGGTATGATTCATACATCCTATTTGACATGTATGTTGATAAAGTGCAATTGGATATGTGTGAAATTTTGAGAATTCAGTTATTTGAGAACTTGGAAAAGATTAAGAAGATTAAGAATTCCCAGTTTAGATTCTCATCATTGATTACATATATGTTTTTCCATTTGTTAAGAAGATTTCCATTTACTTTTGGAGAAGACTGGAATGATAACAGAACCACCATGGACAAAATTAAAAGAGCATATTTGAGATATCCTATAGATAAGGTTAATGAGAGTGTAATCTTAGTGATCAAATCATTTCATAACTTGATGAAGAAAAGAACAAGAATTCCACAGGCTATAGTTGAAAAGTATAAAAATGAAGTATGCTTTATGGTTGACACTGACTTTACCTTCATTGAAGCAGTTGAACCTAGAGTAGAATTCATAGACCCTGTTGGTTATGAAATTTTTGAAGTTGAAGCAGAAGAATATGTGAATAGATTACTGAAATGTAAGTTGGATGTAAATAGCAATAGATTTGGGACTTATGAGGAGAACTTCAACTCCACAAAGTCTATTTAGGAAGAAAATATATCTAAGAAGAGAGTGGAAAGTACTATAAAGAAAATTCTTAAGGATATAGGTATGACATAACAAGAATTTGTAATTGCAAATAATAGAGCAGCAGCACTAACAGATATTGGACAAAAGGAAGTTTTGTCTGTTCTACCCTTGTCAGCAGTTATAGATGAGACTGGAAATTTGTAGAATGTAGTAAAAGTGGATAAAGTTGAGAAGGAATAGAAAATAAGGAAATCTAAAAGATCTTTCGCCACTCCACTAGGTAAAAGAGTAAGGAAATAGCTACTAGACCAAGTAAGAGACAAAAGACAATAGTTTCCCTAGTGCAAAGGAAAGTAGTAGAAATTAAAGATGATGAAGGTACTGAAGTCAAGAAGAAGAAATGGAAACCTAAGATTGAAAAGGTAAATGAATAAATCATTAATGATGGAGACTTTTCAAAGATGAATAAGTATTATGGACTATATAACTATTCAGAGAGATTAAACTTGGAAAATGCAATTGTAAGACATATGATCCTAGTAGACAAGAAATTTGATACAATTCAAGGAAAGATACCTGATGAACTATTTGAGAAGCTAGTGAATAGGAAGAAGAGAGCAGCTGAAGAAGATAACAAGATCAGAGAGAACTTTTGTTAGGAATGAATGCTAGATGTTGGCAGTCATTCTATAGAAATTGTTGTTGCATTCATGACTATGATTGTCATTGATGTCAACACAGTGATCTTCTGGAGACTAGCAGAGAAGCAGATAATGTTTTGATTAGCACACGTGGGATATTGCAGTTAGAGCTATGCAATGTTGATTTTATACTCTTTGATATGTTATGTGTCTATGGTTAAGAGCCCAGACAGTAATTCATTGATTCATGAAAGTGATGAGCATTTTGGTAAAAGCAATATTCAGGCAGTGTTCCTGAGTAGCGGTTTGTGGAAATCGGATGATATCTCCTAATCAGGATGGAATCTAGTTTTTTTCAATTAAAGGGAAGTTTGAGACACATTGATGGTGATGTGGTTCATAGCACAAACTTCAAGGTCACATGAGTGAAGAGATATTGTATTTGCAAGCTGATAGTTTTTGTGTAATTTTGATGTAGTGTATGGAAACTTTTATTTTGTAATTGTGTGCCGACTCATTTGTAATTATTTGAGTGTGGTATAAAGAAAGGAATGTTTTTCCTTATTGTATAGAGTTGAAAAAATGTGAAAGAAGTATGAGCATGGTTTGGTTTCATGCGAATGTAAGCATGAAGTGAAGAAAAGAGCCTAAGAGGTTGTGAAAGCGAAATTGTGAAGGAAGACATGCGAAGTACAGAGATCTGGAATTGAGATCTGGTGTAGTAGTGAGTGCAGTTTGGCACAGTAAGGAGGTAAAATATTTCATATTATTCTACTGAATAATATCAAGGTTATTTGGATAGTGTGTTTAGTGATCTTACCCTGAAGCTGTTTGGGCAGTGGGTCCTTCTATCTTCCATAACTCTTAACAGGGTTAGAATATTTTAACAGGGATTCAAAATCTCCTAATAGGGATTTATATGTACTGAATGTATTTCATAAGACTCCTAACAGAGTCCATCTTCTCACAAGGAATATTCATATTAGTGCATCTTTTGTGGGCATCATTCCCACCGGGGTTTACTCTTTGATCAAGAGGTTCCCTAGTCAACATATCTTGTGTTATTGTGTCATTGTGTATGAATATCTTTGTATGGTTAATAATTGCATTACTTACATGGTTAAATGCTATTGAAGATGTTAAAAGTTATAATTATTTGATAACTGATTCACCCCCCCCTCTCAGTTATCTTGGTTGACTTTACTTTCTAACAATTGGTATCAGAGCAGGAGGTCCTTGAAAGGAAAGTTTAACAGCTTAAGGAGATCCATGGTGAATTTTAGGAAAGAAAGCCCTAAGTTTGATGGAGTAAATTTTGATAGCTAGAAGGAAAAGATGAAGACACATCTATTGTGTTCAGGACCAGGCTATTGGTTGATTACAAAGAATGAAATAACTATAATTGAAGAAGACAGTCTTGAAACAAGTTCTAAAGATTAGGTAGATCTATTCATGTGTAACATACTTGCAAGAGAAGCACTCTTGATAGCACTTCCGGAGAATGAATATAGTTAGGTAAAATGTTTTAAGAAATCTAATGAAATTTGGAAAGCTTTACACTCTACTTTTGAAGGTGATGAACATGCAAAAAGAGCTAGATTACATAATTGGATATGTGCATTTGAAGATATTAGAATGATGGAAGATGAATATGTTAGAAGTTATATTGGTAGAATGTTAGAAATTATTTCAGGGATAAAATCTTGTGGAGGATCAAAGAGAAAGAATGAAGTGATATGGAAAATTCTAAGGACATTGACTCTTGTATTTAAGCAGACAATACAAATGATTGAACAAGTTATACCTTGTACTAAAAACTTTACAAGAGAGACTCTTCTTGGTAGATTGGAAGCAACAGAGATGAACCTAAGGTTATCAGGAGACTTACCTAGAATGGAGACAACATTCAGTGCTCTTAGTATTCATCCTACTTTGTCAAGAAGTACCAGTGTGAGTGGAGATTATGCCAGCAACAACAGATCTAGAAATGAAGAAGATAAGAAGATTGAAGAAGGTATTGCCTTGCTTGTGAAAAGAGAATCAGATGGTAAGAAATTTTTTAAATGTTGGACTTGTCAAGAATATATTCATTTTGCATCTAAATGTCCTAAGAGAGTTAAGAAGTATAGAAATAATTTTAAGCCTAGAATATCTAAGGAATGTTATTATGCTAATGATGAAGATCTTGAAGCTAGTATAGAAAGAAATTTGAGTGAAAGTGATACTGAGAATAATGATGAAATAGGATTTGTAGCAATTAAAGAAGAAAATTCTGAATCTAATGTTAAAGAAGAAAAAGCATTAGTTTCCCAAGTTGAAAAGAAAGCTGATTGGATTATAGACAGTGGTTGTTCACATCATATGACTGGAGATATGAAGAAGTTCATAAAGTTTAACAATTATGATGGAGGAGTTGTTAGAGTTGGTAACAATGCACCTTGTTTGATTAAAGGTATAGGATCTATTACTCTTGATGGAAAGACTAATACTAATGATGTTTACTTTGTTGATGGATTGAAACATAATCTTTTGAGTGTTGGATAGTTAGTGGATAAGGGATATCAAGTTTGGTTTACTGAGAAAACTTGTGTGATAAAGGATAAATATGGAAATCTAATTGGAACTAGATCTAGAACCAGAGTTAATGTATTTCAGTTGAATCCTACTGAGATGACATGCTTGATTACTAAAATTGATGACAGTTGGTTATGGCATAGAAGGTTTTGTCATATAAACTTTGATAACATTGTGAAAGTGAGTACTACACTTGCAGTAAGGGATTTGCCTAAAATTATGAAGCCTACTAACATGATTTGCAAAGAATGTGTGATGGATAAGTAGAAGAGAATTTAATTTCCTAGTAAGAAGTTCACATCAGCAGAGAAGTTGGAGATTGTTCATACAGACTTGAGCGGTCCTACCAGGACTAGAGGATTCTATGGAGAAAGGTATTTTATGATTCTTGTTGATGATTTTACAAGAATGATGTGGATTGCATTTTTGAAAGAAAAATCTGAAGCATTTGATAAGTTTAAGATCATTAAGAATAAAGTTGAAAATGAATCTGGAATGAAGATTAAATGTTTGAGATCTGATAGAGGTGGAGAATTTACTTCTAGAGAGTTTAACACCTTTTGTGAAGTGAATGGTATTAAGAGACAGTTTTCAGCCCCTAGAACACCTGAACAAAATGGTATTGCATAAAGAAGAAATGGGTTAGTAACTGAAGCAACAAGAGCTATGTTATTTGAGAATAACTTGGTGAAGACATTTTGGAGAGAAGCAGTGAATACAATAGTATATACAATAAATAGAGTACAAATCAGAGCAGACACAGATAAGACACCTTATGAATTATGGTTTGGACATGCACCCTCAGTTAAGTATTTTAGAATTTTTGGAAGAAAATGTTATATAAAGAGAGATGATGATATTGGAAAGTTTGATCCTAGAAGTGATGAAGGTATTTTTCTTGAATATTCTTTGAAGAGCAAAGCATATAGATGTTATAATAAGAGAACTAAAACTATTGTTGAGAGCGCAAATGTTAAAGTTGATGAGAAGTTTACAATTCAGGAAAGAATGCTTGATTATGAATCTGATGAAGAAGGTAATCCTCAGCCTAACATTGAAACTACTAAATTATTCTATGAGACTGATAGTGAATTGTTGAATGAGAATGATACTGCAAATGAAACCATAGAAGAAACTAGAGAAGAATCTACAGTTGAAGCAAGATTTGTGACTATGACACCGAACAAGTATCTATCTAGACATCATCCTGTCGAACAAGTTGCTGGAAGTTTGGACAGAGGAGTTATGACTAGAAATAAGGTACATTTATGTTTGATTTCTCAAATTGAACCTAAATCTACTAATGAAGCTTGTGAAGATGAACATTGGATTATTGCTATGAAAGAAGAACTAGATCAAATTGAAAAGAACAAGACATGGGAATTGGTTCCTAGACCTAAAGACAAGAATGTGATTGGAACTAAATGGGTAATCAGAAACAAGATGAATGAACAAGGAGAAGTAGTAAGAAACAAAGCAAGATTAGTATGTAAGGGATACTCGCAGCAAGAAGGAATTGACTATGAAGAAACCTTTGCACCAATAGCAAGACTTGAAGTAGTAAGAATATTTTTGGCTTATGCAGCTTTTAAGAAATTCAAAGTGTATCTGATGGATGTGAAGTTTGCATTTTTGAATGGTGAATTGGAAGAAGAAGTCTACATTGAGTATCCTGAAGGTTTCCTTTGACTCAAGAAGGAGATATGGTATGTAAACTGAAGAAAGCATTATATGGACTAAAGAAAGCACCTAGAACTTGGTATGCTAGATTGGATAAATATTTGTTGAAATTGGGATTTACTAAAGGAACAATAGATAGTAATCTATACACAAAAGAAATTGAAAATGGATTGTCAGTTATAGTTATTTTGTTGATGACATTATCTTTGGAGGAGAAGATGAAGATAGTGACAAATTTGTTGATGAAATGAAGATGGAATGTGAAATGAGCATGATTGGTGAGATGAAATACTTTTTGGGATTATAGATAACACAGAACAATGATGGTATCTTTGTTAGCTAGAAAAAGTACTTGAATGATTTGCTGAAAAGATTTGGAATGGAGAGCTGTAAACTAGTTGGAACACCTATGGTTACAGGACACAAACTATCAAGCAAAGATGAAACACCAACAGTTGAGCAAAAGAAATACAGATCCATGATTGGAGGATTGCAGTACTTAACACACACTAGACCGGATATACAACATTCAGTTGGAATGGTAGCAAGATTTCAAGCTGAACCTAGAGAGTCACATTATGCAACAGTAAAGAGGATATTGAGATATTTAAGAGGCACAATGGACTATGGATTGTGGTATGAAAAATATGATTATTTCACCTTATATACATATACAGATGCTGATTGGGGAGGTAGTGTTGATGATAAGAAAAGCACCAGTGGTGGAGCCTTTTTTCTTCGAGGAAGATTGGTTTCTTGGTTGAGCAAGAAGAAGAATTGTATTTCACAGAGTACAACAGAAGCAGAATATGTAGCAGCAGCAAACAATTGTAACCAGATAATTTGGATGAAGAAAATGCCGAAGGATATTGAAATTAAATTTGTTGAACCTATTGTCATACATTGTGACAACACTAGCATAGTCAGTATGTCTAAGAATCCTGTATTGCATTCTAAAACTAAGCATATAGAGATCAAGTATCATGTTGTGAGAGAGAAAGTTGCTGAGAAAGAAGTCAGACTGGAGTACATAAGCACAAAGGAATAGATAGCAGACATATTTACAAAGCCTTTGCCTAAGGATACATTTGAGTATCTGAGAGGTATGCTTGGGGTTATGCCCCAGCCTACTTTTGAGTAATGATGTAGTTGATTGCATCCATCCAGTTGTATATGAGCCCTATCTTTCTCTGGATTGGATGTTGGTACTTCCTCTATGGGGGAGTATGTGTATCTGAGCTGAGTCATGAGGACTCTTGTGAATGTATTTTCTGAAATAGTGTCTTTGGACATTGAGTTGTTTTTGACATAGTGATGAAATTTCTATCATTGATGTCAATGGGGAAGAAGTATACATGAAAAACAATATAGAACATCTATTGGAGAGAAATAGGATAATGAAGCAAGATTTGATTGATGAAGAAGATTTGAAGAATTTTCAGAGCATTAGTGCAGTAGTGTTGCAGTATTGGATTTTTGGAACATTGGATGTTTTTCATCTATGTTGCCATCAATGCCAATGGGGGAGATTGTTAGGAATGAATGCTAGATGTTGGTAGTCATTCTGTAGTAGTTGTTGTTGCATTCATGACTATGATTTTCATTGATGTCAACACAGTGATCTTCTGGAGACTAGCAGAGAAGTAGACAATGTTTTGATTAGTGCACGTGGGATATTGTAGTTGGAGCTATGAGATGTTGAGGTTATACTCTTTGATATTTTATATGTCTATGGTTAAGAGTGTAGATAGTAATTGATTGATTCATGAAAGTTATGAGCATTTTGGTAAAAGCAGTATTCGGGTAGTGTTCTTGAGTAGCGGTTTGTGGAAATCAGATGATATCTCCTAATCAGGATGGAATTTGGTTTTTTACAGTTAAAGGGAATTTTGAGACACATTGATGGTGATGTGGTTCACAACACAAACTTCAAGGTTGCATGAGTGAAGAGATATTGCATTTGGAAGCCGACAATTTTTATTTAATTTTGATGTAGCGTATGGAAACTCTTATTTTGTAATTGTGTGCTGACTCATTTGTAATTATTTGAGTGTGGTATAAAGAAAGGAATGTTTTTCCTTATTGTATAGAGTTGAAAAAATGTGAAATAAGTATGAGCATGGTTTGGTTGCATGCGAATGTAAGCATGAAGTGAAGAAAAGAGCCTAAGAGGTTGTGAAAGCGAAATTGTGAAGGAAGACATGCGAAGTACAGAGATCTGGAATTGAGATCTGGTGTAGCAGTGAGTACGATTTGGCACAGTAAGGAGGTAAAATATTTCATATTATTTTTCTGAATAATATCAAGGTTATTTGGATAGTGTGTTCAGTGATATTACCCTGAAGTTGTTTGGGCAGTGGGTCCTTCTGTCTTCCATAACTCTTAACAGGGTTAGAATCTTTTAACAAGGATTCAAAATCTCCTAATAGGGATTTATATGTACTGAATGTATTTCATAAGACTCCTAACAGAGTCCATCTTCTCACAAGGAATATTCATATTAGTGCATCTTTTGTGGGCATCATTCCCACCGGGGTTTACTCTTTGATCAAGAGGTTCCCTAGTCAACATATCTTGTGTTATTGTGTCATTGTGTATGAATATCTTTGTATGGTTAATAATTGCATTGCTTACATGGTTAAATGCTATTGAAGATGTTAAAAGTTATAATTATTTGATAACTGATTCACACCCCCCCCTCTCAGTTATCTTGGTGGACTTTACTTTCTAACAACTTTGTGAGGATGATATGTGCCATTAGAGATGAAGGTCACTTTAAAGAAATCATGAAAGAACTTGGTACTCATTTAAGGAAAAAAAGGAGAACTATTCATATAATGAGAGTAAACTATGAAAAAATCAATAAGGAAACTAAACAAGCAATAATAAAGGTGATGACAACAATCATTGGTAAGCACTCTACTGCAGCAGAACAAGCTATGGAAGGTGAGCATCAAAAGAGTCCCTCTCCACCACCATCAATTAACATTGAAGATGAATCAATGAATGTGGAAGGAACCAATATCATATTGGATAGTGATAAAAATCCTTTTAGCAACCTAGAGAACATTGTTGATAATTTGGCTCTAGAAGAACAGGATAGACCAGTTGAAGAAGAAAGGAAGGAAACAAGGAAAGAAGAAGAAAAACAATAAAAAAATCAAGTAAATATAGAGATTCAAGGATAGAAAGAAACAACAAGAAAAGTGTAAATTAGTCCTACCCCTGAGATTGCAACAAAGAAAACACAGATTGAATCAATTTTTTCTGATATTGGAAAATAAGTTGATGATGATGATCAAATGGAGTTGATCTCATCCTTGAAAAAGATAATTGGAAAGAATAAGAAGGTGAAAATCCTTGAAGGATTATTGTAGGAAATAATAGAGAAGTTGCAAAGTGTTGTGACTAATTAGATAATAGAGGTGGATCCGTAGATAAAAGCTAGAGAAGTGATAAAGACATTTGACAATGAATTCACTAATTTGTCAGATATAGCTACAGTGAAGGCTCAGGTAGTCTATGAGGCTAAAATGTTTCTTGATATAAGTCAAAATATCAGAAATGATATTAATAATTTGGATGTGTACATAAAAGACTTGAGAAGGAATTTGGATAGAGGGAAAGCTCTTTGTATATACAATATACAAATACATACAATCATGTATCAGGAGTGACTGAGAAGATTAGAGAAAAGAAGACTGGAATTCAAACAGAGGTAAATCTGTTAGCCGACCCTAATGTAAAGATACTAGATATCAAGAAAAGAATCAGCAAAATGAATGATGATATAAGGATTCTTAATGATGAAAAAGATAGGAAATTGAGAAGATTCTCTCTTCTAAGAGAGCACATTTCAATCAAGATAAGTATCATTGAATGACAGTTGGAAGAATGTCTTTCATCCAAGACATCTTATGAGAAGTTAAATTTTGCAAACCTTCATGTATGTGAGATCACATCTTATGGTTTATGTGCACTACTCAGTGTTGCAGATAGCATTAAGAAGGGATGGGAGAAAGAAATAGAGAGCATAAAAGTGAACTTTGTAGATTGTGTTGCAAGCCTACTGGCTCTGTAATTTTGAATCTAGGTAAACAACTTTGAGAACATAGTTTTTGCACCCTTTTTTTGTTATTGTTGTCAAAGGGGGAGTGATAGCAGAAAATTGATATATATGATAAGGAAGTATATTCCTAGGGAGAGCATAGATAAGATATATGGAGTTATAAGGAACATCAAAGATATAATTTTTTCTATGGCCACAATTTTTGAGTTTTGAAATTTTGAGGCTTAGCCAATTTTCTCATATGTTGCCACCAATGACAAAGGGGGATATTGTTGGCAATTTGGCTGAGTTAGATATCTAGATGTTGTTATTATGGCAAAATATGATCTATGTGAAGACCGCATATGACAAAGAGCAAGTATGACAGAGCACAAAGAAAAATTGTCTAAGTGTAAGCAACATTTTTCCCAGTGTAACCGGAGACAGTTTTGATTGGTGACATTGATAGAAGTAAGTTCAGTGCTTGCGCACTTGAACATGGATACTATGATGTATATTGAAGACTCACCTAAGAGCACAATTCTATACAGAATGTACTGAACACTAGTACATTTGAGGCCAAATTCTGAAGGCCATGTGTCCGATTTGCAACGCCTATTTGTCATAATTTCAACACATGTGTCCATCGGCATTTCTGCATTGCAAATGGCAATGAAAGTGATAACCGTTGGTATTTCAACATCATTACCCATCGGAATTGGGCACATAAATAGTAATTTTACTATGGGACCAATGCGTTGAAAAATGATTTTTATGACGTTTGGTCAGTCAGAAAGGTGAAAGTTATGCAATATATTTTGACAGGACAGTCCATTGGAGGTATAGCAGTCCCGTTGCACATATCTGTTGGAGCTTGTTAGATATCTGATAGTCTAGAATATACTACTAAAAGGACAATCTGTCGGACATATGGCGTGTCTATCAGAAATGCTTTACTATTTGTTGAAAAAGTGACAGATTAGCATAGTAAAGAAAACAAAGCTCAAGAGACCATCATAGTTGGTCTCCGTCTTTGGTCCATATACTGACAAAACATTTTACATTTTGTTAGCTCATCAAATGAGGGGATTTGAAATAATTTAGTAGAATATTTTAATGATAATGTATATTATTAAGTTAACATTGCATGAATTTATCGACTCTGCACACTTGTAGACATCAAACCCAGTGATAAAGAAGCATCTCCTCCCATGACCTACATTACTCAAGCCACTAGAGGGGATGCTTCTTTATGGTTGTTCTTGATGTCTACAAGTGTGTGAAGTAGATAAATTCATTCAGCATTAAACTAAAATAATGTACATTATACATGCAAATATCATCCATTAAATTCTTTCAAATCACTGCATTTGATGAGCTAACGAAATGTAAAATGTTTTGTCAATATATGGACCAAGGATAGAGATCAACTATGATGGTCTCTTGAGCTCTGCTATCTTTAGTCCTAGCTACTGGGTAAGGGCTGGAAGACTTATACCTGTCGATCGTTGAGAATAATCATCGCCTTTTCTTTATGTACACTACACAGTATCCAATATAAGAGAAGGAAAAAAATATGAATGGATAAAAGAAATATTGAAATATATAATAAAATTATCTTTTTGTTTATTTTCTCATAATTGATCCCAGTCTTGTAAAAGTAATTTTATATGATCACTCGCACATTTCATGCATGGATGAAAAACAATATCCAAAGTTTCTAGATTTTGAGATGTATGAGTGGAGGCAAAAAAATGGATATTTGTGAAGGTTTTATAAACATAATACTGAATCATCATCTCTGCAATGGTACTCAATCTGGAAACCCTCTCTAGCGAATCTCCACATCTAGCAAATCTCCACAAAAATACCTTCTAGTCTCCATTGCATATACATCTTCTCAGTATCTAAAAACTCTCTAGCATTGATTCCCATCATTTTTCACCATCTCCATGGACTGAGACCTTAAATTATTGAGCTTCTCTTTGTTTCGAGAATAGTTTAACATTCTCTACTTAAAAGGGCCAACCACGTGAAGGTGGAAGCTCATCTGGCCCCTCCTAGGAGCCTCTTATGACCCTTTATGACATATTAAGACCTCTAAGATGTGTATTCTTAGGGGTCATAAAGGGTCGTAAAAGGTCATAAGGGGTCCTAGGACACAACAACTGAGAAACATAAATGTAGGCATCATCATCACAAGTTTTTGGAGACAATATAATTGAGTAGTATACCTAGATGATGCAAAGCAACTACTACTCCTTTGGAACTGGAGGAGTAGTAGTTGCTTTGCATCATCTGGGTATACAACTCAATTATGTTGTCTCCAAAAAATTGTGACCATGATGCCTACATTTATGTTTCTCAGTTGTTGTGATATCTACATTTATGTTTCTCAGCTATCGTGTTTATGTGCATGTTTTTTATGTGTTTGGGAAGACACCTTTCTAGCCTGGGCCTAGATCCTATGGAATTAGCTTCATAACAATGAAGTAGATGACAGATGAACAATTAGCTTCCCAAGAAAAATATGTCGAAGGATCCAAGCCTAGGCTAGAAATATGTCTTCCCATGCTAGCAGTACTCTTCTTCAATCTGTGTTCGATGATAAGAATCTTCTTCTTCTTCCTAATTGCAACCAGAGCTTCCTTTTCATCAGGATTCAACTCCACTTCTCCCATCTCATCATCCTCGTCACCCTTAGCTACCATCCTAAGCCCTTCTTCCATCTCTAGTTCTTCAAGCCTCTGTAAGATATCTGGATCAATAAAGTCTGCAACATTTTGTCCATCCATGATCTTAGGAATATCATCTTCTTTCCACTCTTCATTTGCCAAAATATAATGCTTCTTCAAGCTTGTAGAGTAGTCCCTGGTGGTTGCAAATCAATCTTATTACTGTAATACCCCAAAAATGGGCTATAGGTTCATTAACCTCCTACATCTTCAATTCCAATGAAATCGACATCAAAGTCCTAACCTAAGGCACATCTACACATTATCGAGTCTAATTGATTTTATCCTAAATTTTGCATTGGAGAATATTCCTAGAAATATTCCTAATTTATCATAATTATTCTTAATTTAATAATTATTTGGTGATAAATCTTATTTATCCTAAAGCTTGATTAATTGAATATTCTAAATATTTAATTAATCAGATTTAATACTGCCGCTTAATTATTTAATTAAATTTAATTACCTTTATTCTTAAATTGTATTATTTAATTTTGACAATAAATCAAAAATCTTATGACTAATTGATTAAATTCCTATTTAATTAATTAAAGTCAATTGTCAATTTTTAATAATATAGTTTTTGAATAAAAGTTTGATTTAATAATTGATTAACCCATAAATCAATTATTTTAATTTTAAAATCAATTAAGTTGAGAATAAATCACTTTATTTTTAATTAATTTATAATTAAATCATGCACAATCAAAAAAGCAGGCAACTATAAATTAACAATCAATTTTAAAATTGAAACTCAGCATCTGATGATGAGTTGAAATCTAATCTAAACTCTATTTTGAGTAAAACTCTACTTTTGCATGATTTTTGTGAGTTAATTATCTCCAAATTTCCGATAACTCAAAAATCAACCTGAGTTTATCAAGAGTGATTTATGGCTTTTCTCTTGCATCCTCAAAGCCCTAGATTTCTATAAAAATAAGGCTTAGCTCTTCATTTTTAAAAACAATTGAATTTGCACAATTACTCTAGTGAATTGGCGATTGAAAGATTGAGCACTTGCAACAGGCAATTTGTGAGATCTTTCATAGTTGATCATTAGCTTTTGCATAGTTTTGTGTCATAGATTTCATACTCATTCATAGCATTCTTAGATTAAATCTGCATTCTATTTCATTCATATAGCTTAGATTCATACAGATTTTCATTCATCTTATTGCACAAAAAATACAAAAATATAGCTTAATCTGCATTCATAATCTTTCATATTTTGCATTCAAACCCTTTGTTTAGGTGTTGCATTATCACTGATCTTGGTCTGATTTGAGAGAATCATACTCACACCTACTAGAAGGTAGTAAATCACTTGGTTAGTTTAGTTTCCATTTCATTGCAGATTTTGGTTTTTGGCTAACCTCTAATGTTTTACTAAAGTGTTGTGTCTACAGCTAGGTACAAAATTCACACACACATTTCTGGCACCCACCGTGGGGCCCTGAAACAGGTTTCCATTCCATTTCTATCAATTTTAATCAATTTCTTATCATTTTCTAGTTAAAACTATGATTTTTATTTTCTGGCTATATATTTTTCATACAAATTTTGTCAGAAAGTCGTGCCAGGAGGTACCCACTATCGTATAATAGGTTCAGATTTCAAGGCTCGTATTAGAAAGTACACACTATCATTTGGAATCTCTATTGTCATATGAGAAGACACCCACATTTGTACGAGTTTCTAGACTGTCATTTGGGAGGTAACCCACTGTCGTATGAGTTTTGACTCCAGAATTCAATTGTCGTTGCAACATCTTTGGCAATTTTTTAGATTTGATTTTCAGATTTGGACTAACAACTAACCCTAACAATTGAAATCATTTTTTTTTATTGATACTTGCTGAATCTAATTGGAAAAGTGCAACTAAATTGCTAAAACAGGTAAAAATCTACTAAGCACATTGTAAGGAATTCAGGTATTCTTCTCAAGCTGATAACATTTTGATTGGGATTAAAATGAACTCTCATGTGTCAAGCTTGTGTGACTTTTCTTGCTTTCATATCACAGACTTCATTTTGGGCTATAAAATGAACATAGATTTTGCTTTATGCATATCTATTACATATAATAAATAGGCCCTATAAACACTATTTGTGGATGATCTCGAGAGAGTGGGCTTCTTCCACTTGTTCATGCATGCAAAACTCTTCTAGATGATGGATCCCCTTGTAGGTAGGGAGGTTACTAAGAGAGTCTCATGTTCTACTAGATTCGTGTCTTCAACTTTTGATTGATACATTCTCTCTCTGGAGGGGTTGATAGATCATAAGCGGTTGATGTCATAGATCTTTGTGAGATAATCTTGGTCTTAGCATGTCGAATTAATCTATCTACTTTGTTTTGGTTAAAAGTGAAAAGGCTAGAGGACTATGCTCTACTCCCTTTTTGGGTAGTATCAAAAACTCAGATCCTTGAATCTGGAACTAGTCTCCATGTGGTATCTTTTGTGAGTCACCTTTAGAGAGGGTTAACCATAGTGGACATTCCCTTAATTGGGTCAACCATGTGGACGAAACCTCAAGCGGTAATAGCCATTTTTGCCGTGGTAGCAGAAGTCCCTATATAAATGTCCTTGTGGAGGAAATCTTCACAGGTGTGGTCTCTTGTTGGGCTATCAGATCTCCCTAGCAGCTCCTGATTGATTAAATTCTCAGACTATGTCAAAACCCTAGTGCACTTGGATTGGAGTTTGCCCTCTTGAGATCATAAAAGTTGTAGAGTCAAACCATTACTACAAACCCTAATGAAGCCAAATTTTCATTTTTCTAGGAATATGTGCATTATTGAAATTTTTTTTGGAACATACATAATTAGCACTCCTAGGGATTAGTAAATTCAGTCACTTGATTGTTCATGCGTAGGATTGCTTTGTCCCCTATTCATTGTTTTCAGACGTGCTTGGAATCACTTGCTTGTTGTTTTACCTGCTTGATTGTCTATTTGGTTACTCAAAATGAATGATCTCAAAATAATCTTCAAACTTGGACAGAAAAATTTGCGAACAACATGAAATTGAGGACCAAAAATTTGCAAAATCTGAAGTAAAAATCCTTTCTGGAGTCAAAAGTCATCCCATCAGGTCAGAAAGTCATACGAGTTTTGGCAATTGTCATTTTAGAACCCCTATATTGTCGTATGAAAGTTTGTATAGTGTCGTACACATTTTTTGACCAATCAAAAGAAAAAAGTCAAAATCCTGCTATCAACTATCGTACGAGCTTTGCAATTGTTGTACAAGTTTTTCAACTGTTGTTTCATAGCATACCCACTATCGTATGATCCTGCAAAAAGTCATTTGAGAAATTTCATTGCCAGAAAGTTGTCAAAATTGTCTGAGACCCAGTTTTTACAGGCCATTTCCAGAATCTGTTGAAAAAATCACTATGTCAGGAATAGAGTAGAAACTAGAAAAAATTCATTCATTTTCCTCAAGTGAGCCTTTGAGTTTGATTTTTCCATCTAATTTATCGATTTGAGTCTTTTTCATCTTGTGTCAAAACCTTTTCAAAATTACCTTCAAATTCGATCTTTTTACTAAAATAGCTAAGTGTTGTGAGCTTGTGCCCGCCATCTGTTGGGCATCTACCCACACTACTGTGGTATAGTATCCTTCATTTATGTATGATCTAATATTTAATTACTTCAATCTTGACAAGGTTTCATCATTCAATCTTCTTGAATCAATTCATTCTTTAGTTGTCTTCATCTTATTCTTTTGCTTCACTCAAGGCTAATGGTGGAAACTAGAGCTTTGTCACACAAGAAATCTATAGAAGTATCCCATACAATACCTCTAAATAATCTCCAGGTCCCAACTCTTGAACAACTCTACAATTCTACTCTTTACGAAGACGATGGTCTTAACAATTTTTGATTGAAAATTGATTACATACCCCCTCCATCAACTCACGGAGGTTCTCAACAAAATGCACCTCAATCTAATCCAGGGAGTCCTAAAACTCCTAACATGTCTCATGGAGGGACACATCATGGGTCTCAAGGACATCAGTCTCAACATGGTATGGATCAAGAACCTACACCTTTTAAGATTGCCCAATATCAAAATGATGATAACTTCAAAAGGATGATGAAACATTTCTTGAAAGAAGATAGAGAAACATACTTTCTAGAGTTAGCTCATCAAGGAGCTAAACTTCCTCCAAAATTTAATGTTGAAAATATCATTACACATGAGGAAGAAACTCCTATCATGGCTATGATGAAAAAAATGCATGCCATGCAAGTCAAACTTAACAAACTTGAAAAAGAAAAGGAACCTAAGGAGTTCTCCATGGAAGCTCTATGTCCTTTTCCATTTGATATAGACTTGTACATGCTGCCATTCCCTAAAAGAGTGGAGATGCCTAAATATGATAAGTATGATGGAAAATTTGACCCTCAAGATCATGTTAGAGAATTCTGTACTCAATCTATGGAGTTTATGCATGAACCAAGGTACTTAATGCATCTTTTCCCTTGATCTCTAGGAGGAGCAACCATTCATTGGTTCTCTAGAATGCCTCCTACTATCAAAAATTTTGAGGAGTTAATCAAAATGTTCTATCAATAATACTCCTACAATATTCAACATCTGGTCACCATGATCGACATCTGCAATCTAAAATAGTATCCAGGAGAACCATTCTTGACATTTCTCAAGAGGTAGAGGAAGAAATTTTCTCTATATGCTAGACCCATTCCTGAAACTGAGAAGTTGGAAATATTCATCAAAAATCTTGTTCTAGAAATCAACTACCCTTTACAAATGCAAAATCATACATCTTTTGACAAGATGGTAGATAATGCGATCAAAATTGAGAAAGTACTTGTGAAAAAAGGAGACATCACACTTCAAAAAGACAAGTATGAATCTGGATCTAGTTCTAAGGACAAGAACAAAAACTAGAACAAGAATAAAGGCATTTTCATAGATGGCGTTGTTGATAATATCTATGCCCCATCTAAGGCACCTACTTTCAATCTCACTATTGGTACCTAGGCCATCAAAGCTTCCAAAGCTAAAGCAATAGAGTCCAACAAAAAGTCATCTGATTACAAACCTTGGGCTACAGATCCTAATCACAAATTCACTCCTCTTGGAGAATCCTTGGAATTTTCGATGAAAACTCTATTGGCAAAAAAAATCTACTTTCCTGAGATGAAAGTCTTTGATCCTAAACCTAAACCAAAATGGTGGAGAGAGAACGATTTCTATGAATTCCATCACAGTAAAGGTCATAAGACTAATAACTACGTCCTCTTGAAGCACATCATACAAGACAAAATTGATAATGGAGATATCACAATTGACAATCATAAGAGAATTAATGATCATACAACATTCACAGAACCATTTCCTAAACATGGTAAAGAGGATTCTTCTTCTCAACCTAATATGGGTGCTAAAGTCAATTATGCCTACTTTGGAAACAATGCTATTATCAATATGGTTGAACCATGCCTATTTGAGCGTTGAAATGTCATCACAATTGTAAGAAGAGATAGAGATAATCAATCAATAAATGCATTTACTCGATCACAAGATCAGGCACATCTGCAAGGACAAATACCAGATTCATCCAATGTCCCTAAGGTACCTTTCAATCTTTCATCTACTTCTAAATAGAAGGCTACATCTAAAACTTCAAATCCTAAAGACACAAGGCCTACTTCATATAGTATTGTTCAAAAACTCTAGCACACAAATGCTGAGATCTCAATGTTTGAGTTGCTTCAGATATCCCCAACTCATAGAGCCATTCTAGACAAAGCTCTACTCAGATCCAATGTTCCTGATGACCTTGATTTAGATAGATTCCAGTCTATTGTTGGTCATCTTACATCTCCATAGTATATTTCCTTTTCAAAGGAAGATGATAACTCCTTGAGTCACCAACATAACCAGCCCTTGCATATTGAAGTCTTGATCCAAAACTATCGTGTCAAACATGTGTTGATAGATGGGGGTGCTGGTCTAAACATTTGTTCTTTTAGCTTGATTACACAATTGGGATTTTCAGAAATGGCCATTGATCCTAGAAAGAAGATAACTATCAAAGCATATGATGAGCAAGAAAGATCTTCTAAGGGAACTATTGTCTTACCTATCAGAGCAGGTCCTGACATTAGAGATACTATATGTCAAGTTCTTGATCTACCTTTGGCTTACAATATCCTTCTAGGGAGGCCTTGGATACATGAAATGAAAGCCATTCCCTCTACATACCATCAATGTTTGAAATTTCCTTATGAAGGAGTAGAGGTGACAATTCTAGCTGATCTATATACTACTTGCAATACCTTAAAAGAAAGTGTTGATAAACTTGTTCCTAATAATAGGGAATCTTCCACTAAGTAGCTAGATGTTGCTTCAACATCCCAGATGGAAGACATTTCTAAAGATGTTAAAATCAAAGAAAATGGTATGGGAGAATATACTATAGAGCTAGTCTTATCTTTGACATCTCTCCCTATCTTGCCTAAGTCTTATGGGCAAACTCTGAAACAATCCAAACTAGAGTCTAAAGAACCTCTTGCAGCATATAAAGGAAAATTTGTGGCAGACCAAGTATCTAAACAAGAGTTTGAAGAAGATGAAGCTGTGCTTATGTGGCTATATAAAGATGAATCCGAACCTCAAGTTGTTAAAAAATGTGATGCTAAAAATCCTAAGAGCCCTTCTAAGTCATATGGCCAGGGGCCAAATTGATCGCAAAAATGGGATATAAATGAAAAGGACATCTAGGACTACAGGGTAAGGGTCTTCTGTCACCTCTTGATCATCATGGCCAAGAAAACAAGAGTACAATAGGTCTAGGATACATGAAGAAGCATTTCTATCTTAGCAAGAACTCCCCACATGTATTAGAATAGATTGAACGCTCCATAGTGAATCAACTAAAGGGAGAAATAACTGAACAATTTGATAGTGATGATTCAGACACCACTGATGAGCTCATTCCTTATGAGATTTTTCCTAAAGAAATCAAAAACCTCCTTGACACTGAATATGATCTAATAAAAAGAATTAATGTAGTAGAAACACAAGAACCTACTATAGAGCAAGAGATAATTGCAACACAAGAACTTGCTAATCTCGAAGCCAATCAAATGGACAAAGAGGAAGGTGGTAGTTATTTTGAGATAGATTTCCATGAGTATGAATTCAAATCAGAATCTAAGGGTAACCCTTTTTGGGGTATTCAACCCAACTTTACTCATGTTCTTAGATTTCCTAGAGGTCTATTTGAAGAAACATAAGATGAATCCAATGACTATGAATGGGGAGTCATTCCAGAACTAGATGAACTTATTACAAAAAAGCATGTTGATTTTATTCACCAATATGCATCTAAACCCAATGTAAGTCTAGAGAAAAATGATGAACTTATCGAGTCTGATCCACCAATGGATGAAGTGGATTTCCACAATGACATTGAACCTATTCATGAATTGAATGTCTTAAGTTGTAATATCAGCTTTGAACTCAAGCGTTGGGTTAGAACCAATGATAACAGATCCATATCCGTAAACACTCTTTCCCAATCTTTCACCACTTTGACTATCCAACGTCCTAACCTTCTTGACCTAACATCCAAAAACCTGAACCAAGGTATTTATACCTTTCCTAATGATTATGCCCTTTCTTGTTACCTCAATGCAGTCAAGCCTATGAGGACTTCCATCAGTGAACTGAGCGTCAACATGATAGATTTGGACATCAAGTATCTTAGTCAAAAGAATAAGAATAAAAATAAAAAGAAAAGGAGTTTTGAGGGTGAAAACCACTTTGTGGCAGTCTCAGAACCTACAAAAGTAAAAATAAAAGATGTATCTGATGGTGAAAACCTCTCTATGGTGCCTAAGGATGAGATATTTGATGTCCTTCCAAGTCATTTACAGGACAAATCTCTAGTTCTAATTGAGCCCACTCAATCTATCAACTTGGGAACAACAGAGGAACCACAGTTGATCCATGTAGCACAATCATTATCAAGAGAAGAAAAACAAAAATTTACAACATTCTTAACAGAGAAAAAGATCAACTTTGCATGAAAATACTCAGATATGCCAGGGTTGGACCCTAATCTTATAATGCACCATTTATCTATAGCTCCAAATGTTAAACATGTTAAGAAAAATTAAGAAAGATGCATCCACATGTTGCACTCTTGGTAAAAGATGAATTATAGAAGCTACTAAAAGCTGGATTCATCCATGTTATTGATTATGCTGAATGGATCTCTAATATTGTACCTATTTCTAAACCAAACAAATCTATAAGAGTGTGCATAGATTTCAGAGATGTGAACAAAGCATGGCCTAAGGATGATTTTCCGCTACCTAACATTGATATGATAGTGGATATGACTGCGGGTTTTGAGATGTATTCTTTAATGGATGATTTTTCTGGATATATTCAAATAAAAATTGCTCTAGAAGATCAAGAGAAAACTGCTTTCACATGTGCATGGGGTACCTTCTATTGGAATGTCATGCCATTTGGGCTTAAAAATGCTGGTGCTACATATCAGAGAGCTATGACTTTTATTTTTCATGACATGATGCATAGGACTATGGAAGATTATGTTGATGATACTTTAGCAAAATCTATGATTAGAGATGAACATCTAAATGACTTGAGCAAGATACTAAATAGAATGGAAAATTTTAGTCTCAGACTAAATCCTAAGAAGTGTGCTTTTGGTGTAACTTCTGGAAAGCTTTTAGGATACATAGTTTCAAAAAGGGCATTGAAGTTGATCTAGCTAAAGTAAAGGCTATAATGGAGATGCAACCCCTAAAGAACATTAGTCAAATGAGAACATTACAAGGGAGAGTACAATCTATCAAGTGTTTCATATCACAGCTAGTGGATATCTCACAACCTTTTACAAAAACTTTACATAAAGGTGTGAATTTTGCATGGAATGAAGAATGTGAGAACAACTTTAACCATATCAAGAAATATCTATCAAATCCTCCTATCTTGATGCCTCCTATATAGGGGAAGCCACTGATCTTATATGTTTCTACCATAGATACATCACTGGGGGAATCTCTAGCATAGCATGATGAAAACAAGAAAGAAAGAGCTATATACTATATCAGTAGAACATTGGCTGCATACGAGAAGAACTATTCAATGATTGAGAAATCTTGTCTAGCTGTGATCTTTGCATCATAGAAACTAAGGCACTACATGTTAGCTCATACCACTCAATTGGTAGCTAAGATAGATCCATTGAAATATTTATTGAGCAAAGCTTCCCTCATGGGTAGATTAGCCAAATGGGTCATGCTCTTAAGTGAATTTGACATGGAATATGTTGAAAGAAAAGCTATCAAAGGATAGGTAATTGTTGATCAATTAGTAGATGCACCTTTGTTTGATGATACTCCTATGCAAATGGAATTTCCAGATTCCTCTATAATGAATCTTTCTTCTAGAGAATGGAATTTATTCTTTGACAGCTCCTATATATAGAATGGATCTAAAGCAGGCATATTGTTCATAATTCCTCAAGGATACTCAATCCCAAAAGCATTTCGCATCAAGTTTCCTTGTACAAACAATATTTTTGAATATGAAGCCCTTTTAAATGGTATGAAAATAGCAATTGAGTGGAGAGTGATAGAGTTACACATTCATGGAGACTCACAACTAGTTATCCATCAAGTCAATGATGTGTACCAAATGAAAGATGAAAAGCTTGTTCCATACAAGAGAATGGTAGATGATCTCAAGAAATATTTCATATCTATCACATTTGAGAAAATTCCTAGAACAAAGAATAAGGCTACCGATGCAATGGAAATGCTATCTACTTTATTACAGTAGCTTGAACATGAGCTACACTACAAGTTCCTGGTGGAAGCACTATCTTATCCTACATATGATTCCCCCAAAACCCATATGATCTGCACTGTTGTAGGTCATGATTCATCCAGATATAAAAACCTATTCTCCTATCTCAAATACCAAATCATTCCCAATACCTTTAACTGCCATGAAAAGAGATACCTTATCCGTAATGCCTCCCGATATGTTATCATTGGTCACGATCTATACAAACAAGGTCTAGATGGTATGCTACTTAGATGTTTAGAATGGGAAGAGTCTCAATGTGCATTAGAGGAAGTCCATGATGGTATTTGTGGGCCACACTTGAATAGTTTAACACTAGCTTGAAAACTTATTAGGGTTGGGTACTATTGGCCAAAAATGGAGAAAGAGTCTATCAAGTTTGCTAAGAATTGTCAAAAGTGCCAAGTACATGGTAACTTAATTCATGCTCCAGGGAGAGATCTAATTCCCTTTACTACACAGTGGCCTTTTCACCAATGGGCATTTGATTTTATAGGAGCCATACATCCTCATTCTTCTAATGGACATACCCATATAATCATAGCTACAAATTATTTTACAAAATGGGTAGAAGAAGTCCCTCTGACTCAAGCAACTGGAAAACAAATATCTATGTTCATCTTGAACTACATCATATGTCAGTATGGTATTCCACATTCTATAATCATAAATAATGGTGGAAAATTTAAGCACAAAGACTTAGATGATCTATGTGCCAAATTCAAGATAACACAACATTGGTCATCTATCTATTATCCTCAAGGGAATGGACAAGCAGAGGCTTCTAACAAGAATCTATTGAAAATCTCACACTGAACAGTTAATATAACAGGAAGAGACTGGCATGTCATGATCAATCCAACTCTTTGGGCCTATAGAATAAGTATCAGAACACCTACTAGGGCTACTCCTTTCGCTTTAGTTTATGGGTCTGAAGCAGTACTACCTATTGAGGTTGAAATCCCATCTGTAAGAATCAGAATGCATGGTCTAGTAACTGATGATGACTACAGAGTGTCTAGGTTGTAAGAACTTGAACTACTAGATGAGCATAGACAAGTAATGTATCATCATCTCAGAGTGTATCAAAAGAGAATGTCTATAGGCTACAACAAGAAATTCAAACATAGAGAATTTCAGGTTGGTGATCTAGTCTTGAGAGAGAATCCAAAAAATCAATCACATAGAGAGTGCAAGGGGAAGTTTGAACCCAACTGGCTGGGTCCCTTTGTTATCACTACTACTTTTGGCTCTAGAGCCTATCAACTCTCAACAACCAAAGGAGAACATCTCTGAGAACCAATCAATGTTCTGCATCTGAAGAAATTCTATGCCTAAGGCATTCAGTCTATGGTAAAATGTCCTGAAAAAATCTTAAAAATTGGAAAAAGTCCTAAAAAAAAATGAACATCTTGGTGAAAACCTAGCAATGGGCGCCTTGATGATTCACAAAAAAATGGAAAAATATCAAAAGTAAAAAAAAATTGAAAAAATGAAAAATACAAAAAAATGAGAAAAAGAAAAAAGTGCCTTGGTGAAAACCTAGAAACAGGTGCCCTGGTAGCAAAAATAGAATCTTTGCCAAGATGGTGAAAACTCGGCAAACGGGTGCCACTTGTTTCAAAATGCTCCATCTATCAGTGTAATCTTGGTCTTTCCTAGCTTTCAGTCTTGCTTTAGCCTGTATATATCCTTGTTTCAATAAGTTGGTTTGTACACCAATCTGCAAAAGTGTCTATATCCTATCAATGCTCAAAATTTGGGGCAATCAATGTCATATCCTATGGCCTCCAATGTATCCTAGACAAGTCATATCTAGTTAGATTCCTTTGAAGCTTCATCTGATTCAGTCAGTATGTCTCCTCTCCAGAAAGGATTTTGCATCTACAACAATGCAATCAATCATCAAACTAAAAACAATCTATGCTTCACATGCTTTTATCTCCTTGTATGCTTACTAATTCGCATTGAAATTTTTTCATATTGTGTCCTTTGAGCTATTTGATGATCTCCTTTATAGGATTTATAGAGTGATGACTAGGGGCATAATATTTTTTTTGTCTTCTGCTTGTATGTGAAAATCTAACAACTTTGGAAATTCTGGATTGAAATGGTGTCCGTCTGTAAGATCCTCTATCTCTAATTGGATGGCCATGAGTACCTCAACCATTGATACCCAGAAAATTCAAGGAAGTTTGATCTAACTATTGTCTTTTTGAGTGAGTTCTTTCTCCTATTATGAAATGTGATCTTGCCTAAGGATGTGAATGACAAAGGGTCACTATAGGTAATTTACACTGGATTTAGAATGATCTCTTGACTATTTGATGTGTTTGTCATGCAAGGTGTATTATGGTCATCATGATGTCTATGTTTTGATGCTTATACAAATTTCTATATTAAAATGGACATGATATTCAGGTCATCCTAGTGTTTTTTCCTTGGTGCTTATATCTAATCTGACATTCTGAAAACAAAATCAATATTCATATGTCCATGGTTGTTTAACCAGTGGGTGTTGTATTGATTCTTGCACATACAAATCAATATTCATATGTCTATAGTTTCCTAACTAGTGGGCGTTGTATTGATTTATCTGGTTACCTAAAAATCTCAATAATGACAAATGACATAGCTAAGTACAAAATTCACACACACAATTACAAACTACAATAAGAGGCTTATTGGCAAACAAAGGTTTTATGCTATGAAACAAAGCTGCTTGTTGCACAATACTATAAACATAGGACCTCAAAACATCAAGGAAAAACAAAAAAAATTCCTTCAAATGAGCCAAGGTAATAATATTGAGCATCTCTATGGTGCTCATGTCCTCCAAAGGGTGGTCCAAAATACCAAGGGTATCAATAGGGTAAATAGCTTCAAACTGTCACAGAGGCCTAATGGCTCTGCCTTATAGCCCACAACATAAAGCATAGTGCTCAAAGCAAAGTACATGTCCATATTGTATAAATGGAAAAGAAACAACAAGAAAACAAAGAAAAATAAATAAAAAAGAAAATATTGCAATTAAATAATCACCAACAACGATACACATAATACCTCTGTATGCAGCCCATATTTAACATTTCAAATGCAAGAATGAAAGAAAACATGGAACTAAGCCCATAGTTCATAGGCCCACAGAGGGACATTTATCATAGTCATAGAAATATGATTATTTTTAAATGGAATACACCAAGGAGTACCATCAGAAATATTGACCATTCACAATCATGAACGGTGAATAATCAAATAGCTCATTTTTTTATCAGGATGTGTAGTCTCTATGTATATGAAAAATGAATGAAATATCAAGCTAAAATAAAACAGTGAACAAAAACTCAAATTCAAGGCCTAATTTACCAAGAGCAACAAACATTAGGATGAAAGAAAAATAATTAAGATGATAGAAAAATCATTAGGACTATAGAAAAATCATTAAGACTAGAAAATCAAGTTCTAGAAAAATCATTACAACTATAGAAAAATCATTTAGACTAGAAAATTAAGTTCTAGAAATGGATGATTCTGATGCTTTTCCATTACAAAAATTGAGCATTCATCATTTGGTACTTCTTGGTGTATTCCATTTAAGTTTTTCAGCTGTTGTGTTTATGTGCATGTTCTTTATGTGTTTGGCTTCTCTCCCTCGTAAGGGATATGTCGATAGGTAATTGATTTGAAAGCATAATGATTTGATAGTATTTTTTTAGGATAGGCATAATCATCCCGCCAACCTTAAGTAGCAACATTTGTGATATATGTCAAGTACTTATAATCAGTATGCCCAACAAATAGAGACTTAGTAGTAAAAGCATGTCCTTTGGTTTACTAGTTTACTTATAATTAGTATGTCCTTTGGTTTACTAGTTTAATCTAGTTTAAGAATGGTTTGTTTCATGTTTGAATGTACCATTGAATGAAGCTTGGTTATATTAAGTACAGTCTTAAGGCTTGTGACTCTTCAAATTCTCTTGTTTCCTTCAGACCTCCAAACATGTGTACTATGAGATTTTCTCCAAAAAATGGACTTGTGATGATTTTCACAATAGTACATGTGTTGGAGGAATATGAAAAGTACTTCTTAAATGTGAATGTTCATCACCTATGCATATAAGAGTTGATCATAGAAGGTATATGCACATGTGAAAAACATGCATATTTGACCAAGCAATACTGGAATATAGACCCAGCAGCAAATAGATTTGTGGTGATTTTCACAATAGTACATGTGTTGTTGGGTAAGCTCCCAATAGTGCTCAGGCAAATATGCATGTTCATCACCTGTGCATATGAAGTGGCTCTAATGGAAGATACAATCACTAAATTTTGCATACTCCTTATTTTGTTTTGGGTTGATATTGTTAGACATGGTCTTTCTTGAATGGAATGACTCGTTACTTGTACATTAACTAGAACGTTGGTGGAAGAAGGATGATTTGTTTGCAACCATTTTTTCAACTCTAATTTTCTCAAAAACAAGGGACATTTATCATAGCCATAGAAACATGATTATTTTAAAATGGAATACACCAAGGAGTACCATTAGAAATATTGACTATTTACAATCATGAATAGTTAACCTTAATCACATAGCTCATTTTTTAATCAACATGTGTATTCTCTGTGTATATGAAAAATGAATGAAATATCAAGCTGAAATAAAACCGTGAACAAAAATTTAAATTCAAGGCCTAATTTATCAAGAGAAAAAAACATTAGGATGAAAGAAAAATTATTAAGACTATAGAAAAATCATTAGGACTATAGAAAAATCATTAAGACTAGAAAATCAAGTTCATTACGACTATAAAAAAATCATTTAGACTAGAAAATCAAGTTCTAGAAATAGATGGTTCTGATGCTTTGCCATTACAACAATTGAGCATTCATCATGTGGTACTTCTTGGTGTATTCCATTTAAGTTTTTTAGCTGCCATGTTTATGTACATGTTCTTTATGTGTTTGGCTTCTCTCCCTCACAAGGGATACATCGATAGGTAATTGATTTGAAAGCATAATGATTTCACAGTCTTTTTTTAGGATAGGCATAATCATCCCACCAACCTTAATTAGAAACATTTGTGATATATGTCAAGTACTTATAATTAGTATACCCAAAAAATAGAGACTTAGTAGTAAAAGCATAAGGTTGCACATCCACATCTTCCATAGTAAGTATTAGAGCCTTTCAAATTTGTAAAGAACACAAACTTTGTAAATCAAATTGATATTTCATTAAAAACTATCTTCTTGATCAAGTTCTTAAAGATTAAAACATGAAACCATCAAGTTCTTCACCTATGTTCTTCATGGTTGGGGAAGTTGTGATGGAGTTATATGTACCCTTTGGAAGTCATTGTACATCAGACTTAAGCCTAGAGTGTGCACCAGGAATAGAGATTCAATAAAAATAGAAGTTTAAATCTGCAAGTCCATTGTGTTATGCATTGTTGAAAGGCTTCTTTACTTATTGTTTTGGTTTCTAAATTCAAGGATGGAATATTAAGAAATCTCCAAGAATTCATTTCATCATTGAATGTATTGTGAGCACTTTAAAATTTTGTTCATTACATTTTGATTGGCAAAACCAGTAACTGTTCCAAGTAATGTTTTTAATCCTTTGAAGTTTCTCATGATCTTGATGTAAGTTGATTGGATTAAGAAATTTGGGGATCCAATAGGACTTTAGGGGATTTTAATAAATGTTTTGGAATACTTAGAGGAACTATTAGCATGACTGTTCCTTCATCTACACCGAGTTAGACTGAATTTGCTAAGTTTTTCCTTTGTTTTGAAGAGTATTTTGTAATCTATTTCCTTTACATGGACCCAAAGGCCTAGGACCTATTGGTTCTTTTCCTTGTAGGACCAAACTTGAATCAAATGGTTGGGCTTGAAACACAGGTTAGGCACTCAAGCTTAACAAGGAAAACAAACCAATTGATGAGGATAGAGAGAAATCCTCCTTCTTTGAGCTCCACATTCACTCAAGCGGGTATTGCCTTATCTGCACAGTCAAGACACCTCATGAAAAACCAAAGGCCTACCGACAGATTAATGTGGAATAGCAGTCAATCTCCTATAGGTATCCTGTACCCCAATGATAGAAAGTCTCATGCAATAGCCCTACTTGCATGGAATGAGACTGAAAACTAGAGACCTATACTAACAGCAAGAAAGGGAAAGGGTGGAATTGGATGGAAATGATTTGAATGGATAGAAGGGACCCCTGAGATACCCTAAGTCTCACATAGACCAGTGCCTTATCCAATGGGCCACAGAGTCAAATACAATATTGCAAGGGATAGCTATGAAACAAGAAAATAATATACCCAATGTGTTGATGCCTGACATCAATCACACACCATGACCAAACCTCAACTTAGCACCCACCTATGTATTTAAGTATGTTATTATCCACTCAAAGGATTTTAACCCTCCCCTTAGAAGAGACCTATAAATAGACAATACATTAACCAGCATCCACTAGAAGACAAGCATGAAATATCTTTGACACCTCAGCTCATACATACATAAACACTAACCCTGAACCAGTTATCCCTACGAAAACAACTCCACTTGCAAGCACATAGGTAGTGCAAACACAAAAAACTAGACACCCTTGATGTATGATTAATGAGTCCAGAATTCAAATGGAGATAGCTTGGTAACAGTAAGAGTATATTAACTTCTCATACATAAGACAAGTCACTTACAATATGCATTATGTTCTCAGAACCAGCACGGAAAGAAGAACACTCTATATGTAGAGAGAAGGAGAAATCTACAGGAAAAGGACCCCTCACTAGAACTGACAAAAATTCAGAACCCTTACACAGTCAAAAATTTGACTCTTTATACCATTAGCTACCTTGGAAACCCATAATAGGTTGCAACAAGCTATAGACAACTAAGATATAGGTTACAACAGCTAAACCAATTGGAAACGGTCAAAAATTTATTGCAGGGGCATGAAAGTTAGGCAACCCAAAGAGAAAAGATCTCAGACTGACATTAAGATCAAGCCATAAGACTAGGAGATTGCCATAAAAACTAGTCTAATCAACCACCTGCAAACACTTCTTGAGCCAAGATTGTAATCATTCCTTACATGGTACAGATCCCTGCAAATGATCATCAAGCACCCTGGACCACACTGGAGTGGCAAAAAAATCACTTTTTACCAGTTCCAATCACTTCTGCATTGAAATTCAGTCCTTTCTATCGCTGGAAACCCTCAGCTAATTCAAATTTGAAAATGAACGGCTACTTTGCACTTCGCGGGTTTTATGTTCCTCAACTATTTTCCCCTAGTCACGCAATCACGCAGTCATCAATTTCACCACCACAGGAATCTGAGCTTCAAATTATGCTTGGTCACATGATCGCAAGGCACCAAAATAACCTTTGCGATCATGCGACCGCGGTCTCCTTAACCGCACAATGCTATCACCAACCACCCAGAAAAGTCTTCGGCCACCTCATAAATCCCTCAGTGAATGAAAAATGGGCATGTCAGCAACACATCATTGTGGACCCACAAAACTCCGCAACCACGATGTTATAATAGTTGTCGCATGATCGCATACCCAAAAACTGGGCTATGCAAATACACAACAAGCCATGAGATTGCCACCTTGTCACCGCAAACACCAGCCTCACCTTATCTGGAAAACTGGTGACTGAAGAACTTTTTCCAGTTCATGAAATACTTTATGCCATCGCCGAAAAACTTAGCGACCATGCGACCATGGTTCACTGAATCGCCAAATGAACTAGGGCATCACCTTTTTATTTCATGAATGCATGAACACAATGAAATCTTGTCAGCACCGCCAGGTCTTTATCCATTCTGCCAAACCTTAGACCCCACCAAGGTCCACCCGATGCCACATGTCATCATGCCATTCACTGAAACCATCGAGCCACCAGACACAGGACCCACCACTGAGAAAAGCCTTACCTTTTGGGAAGATCAGAAGGTGGTCGCATGATCACAAAGGGGAGGAAAATTCCTCACGATCATGCGGCAACCATAGATCTCATCTGCATTGTTATTCCACTTAAGAAATACTAGGCCCACTAACTAACTACCGAGCACTCAGCGACTACGTGACAAACCGCCTGCCAGGTCGTGAGATGTTAGCCGCTAACCACCAACCATTTAGAGATTATGTGACTAACAGTTACTGAGTCACTGAAGGTTAGGCACCTAACCACCAAAATAAGAGAATGTGCGACAACACAGTCGCCAAGTCACCGAATAAGAGATGTAACCACTAGGAGATTTGGACAATCAGTGACAAGAAACCTTTGAAGGATTGGGCCCCACCATCCATCGCACCTGCACAGTTAGGACCAAGGTCGAAAACACACAAAGTATTCGACACAGAGAATGACTGAAAACACATAGAGTTTTCGACGCTGAAGGATAAGTGCACAAAAGTAGGAAGTGCAGGGTTGAAAACAACACATAGGTTAAAAAACATCATGGATTTATAGAAACACTGTGGGTTTTCGACACTGAGGTAGATTTTTGAAATTTTTTTCCAACTGACCTTAAAACTTTAATATCTTTCTAGATTTTGTAATTCAGCACGTGCAAAATGGACTGGAGCAAGGTCAAACATTGAAGAACATAGGGCAGGAGCACAAACCATGAAACATTTCCAGGGAGGAGGCCATTTTCATAAGATTTTGTAATAATAGGAAAATGGATTAATAGTGGCTCTAGTTGGGGATGCATGGCTCTTGCAGGCATGGCAAGAATTCAGACTCTGGGAGAAGCAGACCACCAACTGGACAAAAATAGAGAACCTCAAAAAATCTAGGAAACAGGAAGGAAAAGCACACAACAGGAAAGGGAAAGAAAATATTTACAAGATTTACAAGATTTACAACTTTACTAAGTGGCCCTGGGCCACCCAAAGAAAATCAGAAACCTTCCTGAATCAAAGGTCTAATTTTCATCCACATATGCAACCAGCCACCTAAAAATTTTATGATCATCCTGCTGCAAATATATGTGAATATTCATGGGCTAAAGAATGAAACTATGCTGATCACTACCCATGCTCTTTCAGTCACAACCATCATACTCACATTCATATTCCAAGAAGTAGGGAACATCATCTACTTCATCTTGCTGACTGGAAGGAAAAATTTGATCTAGTAATGCATAAAAAAATAAAACATACTGAGCATCATGCATTACAATATAGTTACCTGGCTGAGAAGGACTTGAATCTTCTGATTTACCTTCATGTGTTGCATCAGCCACTAAGCAACCTAGTTCATCAATGACATCTTCATGAACTGGATCATGAACCAAGTGAAGGTTTATATCAAAACCTTGGTGACAGGGGAGCACTGCATCATCTTTTTTTTCCCCAAAAGAAAATCTGTCCCAACTATTGAAGACTAAGTCCTCAATACTATCACATTCAGTATCATACTTAGCAGAAATAGGGAAAGGGTTTGAACAAGAAATTTGTTCATCACTATAATTTTGATGACAAGAAAACACACTGTCATGTCCTTCTACTTCTCTTTCTACAGAGTCACTACCAGAGGGGGGACCTTGTTTACATGGGTCATCATGGTCACTTTGAACACTGGCCTCATTATCAGTGTCAAAGATTATATCACAGGGGAGCTGCAAATCAAAATCCAAAGTAGGGGCATACCTCTGAAATTCTTCAGCCAAGAGTGCTGAAATCTCCTCACTACTTAGTGGACTTTGAGCTTCATTTTCTTCTTCATCAGCTACATCCCTGTCATTGCAAACATCATTCTTATCCAAGACAAGAATGGAGACATCTGGCCCTAGATCACCTTGTGTGAAATAATCTATGCAGGAATCATCATCTGCATCATATTCAATATCTTCCCTTTCACACAAAACATCATCAATCCGGGACAAGAAGATTTCCCTCTCATGTTGACAAGAAGAAAAATCTACAGATAAAAAGGAAATATTGTCATCCTCAGATTCATCTTCAACATCCTCATATGCACTGATCTCAGAATTAGCTTCATAATCAACACTCTCTACATAGTGAGAATCAACATCAGAAACACTAGCCTCCTCATGAACATCATCAGGAGCCACCAGTCTTAGAAATCTTATGTCCTCTGCTAACTATCAGTTCACCATTTTCAACCTTGTTAATTCCTTCTTGAGAGCAGCAACTTTATCAAAATGCTCAACAAACTTAGCTCTCAACACATCCCAAGAAGGGATTGAACATGAAGGCAAGGACAAAAACCACTTCCTTGCACCATCAGAAAATGTGTGCACAAATAGCCTCATGGCAATATCTTCATGTTCAACATCCATATCTCCAAAAACACCCATGACAACATTAACATGCTGGCTTGTAGAAATAGATCCACTAGCCATGAATCTCAGCAAGCACTTCCCATCCTCAGTAGAGAACTCATTAGGGGCACCTTCGATGCCATCAAAACAAAAGGGCCTATATTCCTCCATGAGGAACTGCCCACTACAACTCATCCCTTTACAATAGTGCTACATACTTGATAGGGAAACATTTTCAACAAAAGAATTCCTGAAAGTTTTGCAGCAGAAACCTTTGGCTAGAAGTAGGGCAGATCTAGAGCTCACCATGCAGCTCCATCAGATAACTTTGATAGTGTAGAATTGCCACCTTCTTGAAGAGGAAAGTATTTTACTGATTTGTGTATCTCTTCCAACCAACCAAAACTCACCAGGATAACATGCACTTTTTATCAGAGGATGCACTGATCAAACAAAGAAAATTAGAGCTGCCACTCACAACTAGGTGAGAAAATTTTACAAGTGTGTTTTGTATATCTAACTCTTTTCTAGACTCTCCTCAGCAAAGTTGCCATTTTTTTGGTGACTCAGATGGGCAAATCAATCTAGTCAATAAAATACTGCACAATTTTGAAACCACCAGAGATTCTAATAGATACACTTCCTTCTCAATGTTCTCCCCAGAAGAGTCACCATTTTGTTGGTTCTTTTCCTTGCAGGACCAAACTTGAATCAAATGGTTGGGCTTGAAACATAGGTTAGGCACTCAAGCTTGACAAAGAAAACAAACCAATTGATGAGGATAGAGAGAAATCCTCCTTCTTTGAGCTCCACATTCACTCAGGCGGTTATTGCCTTATCTGCACATTCAAGACACCTCATGACAAACCAAAGGCCTGTAGACAGATTAATATGGAATAGGAGTCAATCTCCTATAGGTATCCTGTACCCCAATGATAGAAAGTCTCATGCAATAGCCCTACTTGCATGGAATGAGACTGAAAGCTAGAGACCTATACTAACAACAAGAAAGGGAAAGGGTGGAACTGGATGGAAATGATTTGAATGGATAGAAGGGACCCCTGAGATACCCTAAGTCTCACATAGACCAGTGCCTTATCCAATGGGCCATAGAGTCAAATACAATATTGCAAGGGATAGCTATGAAACAAGAAAATAATATACCTAATGTGTTGATGCCTGACATCAATCACACATTATGACCAAACCTCAACTTAGCACCCACCTGTGTATTTAAGTATGTTATTATCCACTCAAAGGATTTTAACCCTCCCCTTAGAAAAGACCTATAAATAGACAATACATTAACCAGCATCCACTAGAAGACAAGCATGAAATATATTTGACACCTCAATTCATACATACATAAACACTAACCCTGAACCAGTTATCCCTGCGAAGACAACTCCACTTGCAAGCACATATGCAGTGCAAATAGAAAAACTAGACAACCTTGATGTATAATTAATGAGTCTAGAATTCAAATGGAGATAGCTTGGTAATAGTAAGAGTATATTAACTTCTCATACATAAGACAAGTCACTTACAATATGCATTATGTTCTCAAAACCAACAAGGAAAGAAAAACACTCTATATGCAGAGAGAAGGAGAAATCTACAGGAAAAGGACCCCTCACTGGAACTGACAAAAATTCAAAACCCTTACACAGTCAAAACTTTGACTCTTTATACCATTAGCTACCTTGGAAACTCATAACAAGTTGCAACAAGCTACGGACAACTAAGGTATAGGTTACAATAGCTAAACCAATTAGAAACAGTCAAAAATTTATTGCAGAGGCATGAAAGTTAGGCAACCCAAAGAGAAAAGATCTCAGACCAACATTAAGATCAGGCCATAAGACCAGGAGATTGTCATAAAAACCAGTCTAATCAACCACCTGCAAACACTTCTCAAGCCAAGATTGTAATCATTCCTTACATGGTACAGATCCCTACAAAAAATCATCAAGCACCTTGGACCGCACTGGAGCGATAAACAAATCACTTTTTACCAGTTCCAATCACTTCTACATTGAAATTCAGTCCTTTCTATCACTGGAAACCCTCAGACAATTCAAATTTGAAAATGAATGGCTACTTTTCACTTCACGGATTTTATGTTCGTCAACTATTTGCCCCTAGTCACGCAATCGTGCGGTCATCAATTTCGCCGCCACAAGAATCCGGGCTTCAAATTATGCTTGGTCGCATGATCGCAAGCACCAAACTAACCTTTGCGATCATGCAACCGCGATCTTCTTAACCACGCAATACCATCACAAACCACCCAGAAAAGTCTTTGGCCACCTCATAAATCCCTCGGTGAATGAAAAATGGGCACGTCAGCAACACGACCCCGTGGACCCACACAACTCCACAACCGCAATGTTATAATAGTTGTCGCATGATCGCATAGCCAAAAATTGGGCTATGCAAACACACGACAAGCCATGAGATTGCCACCTTGTCACCACAAACATCAGCCCCAACTTATTTGGTGAACTGGCAACCAAAGAACTTTCGCCAGTTCGTGAAATACTTTATGCCATCACCAAAAAACTTAGCGACCACATGATCATGGTTCATTGAATCACCAAATGAACTAGGGCATCACCTTTTTATTTCATGAATGCGCGAACACAATGAAATCTTGTTAGCACCACCAGGTCTTTATCCATTCTGCCAAACCTTAGACCCCACCAGGGTCCACCCAATGTCACATGTCATCACACCATTCGCTGAAACCACCGAGCCACCAAACACAAGATCCACTTCCAAGAAAAGCCTTACCTTTTGGGAAGATCAGACAGTGGTCGCATGATCGCAAAGGGGAGGAAAATTCCTCATGATCACGCGGCAACCATAGATCTCATCTGCATTGTTACTCCGCTTAAGAAATACTTGGCCCACCAACTAACTACCGAGCACTCAGCAAGTACGTGAAAAACCACCCACCAGGTCATGAGATGTTAGCCGCTAACCACCAACCATTCAGAGATTATGCGACTAACAGTTGCCGAGTCACTGAAGGTTAGGCACCTAACCACTAGAAACAAGAGAATGCACTATAACACAGTCGCTAGGTCACCGAATAAGAGATATAACTGCCAAGAGATCTGGAGAATCAGCAAAAAGAAACCTTTGAAGGCCTGGGCCCCACCATCCATCGCACCTGCACAATTAGGACCAAGGTTGAAAACACACAAAGTATTCAACATAGAGAATGACCAAAAACACACAGAGTTTTCAACACTGAAGGATAAGCACACAAAAGTAGGAAGCATAGGGTTGAAAACAACACATAGGTCGAAAACATCATGGATTTATAGAAACACTGTGGGTTTTTGACACCAAGGCAGATTTTTTAAATTATTTTCCAACCGACCTTAAAAATTTAATATCTTTCTAGATTTTGCAATTCAGCACGTGCAAAATGGACTGGAGCAAGGTGAAACATTGAAGAACACAGGGCAGGAGCACAAACCATGAAACATTTTCAAAGAGGAGGCCATTTTCATAAGATTTTGCAATGACAGGAAAATGGATTAATAGGACCCATGAAAAGAGGATACTAACAATGTATTATACAACTCTAATGTTCTTGACTTGCAGAGATTTGAGAAAGTAAAGAGAACACTGGTTGGAATAGTGTGTTCCTTAAGGGAATTGATAGCTAGGGAGCATCAATGAGAGTATGGCCCTAAGGGTGAGGCATTTTAATGATTTGGATAGTCATATATTGGTATACTAATGGTCTAAATAGTCATGATAACTGCCTCTCAAACCTCTCCAAATGTGTAAGATTATCTTTAAATACTTTATTGATCTCTTCTAAACATTAACCAAATCAAAACTACATTTTAATAAGTGAATAAGTGAATAAGTGAATAAGTCAAACCACTAGTCTCCAAAGCATTCAATAAGTGAATATGAATGTTTGCAAACTTCTCCCAACAATTATTAAAAAAATAAAGTATGTTTAATAATTATTGGGACTGGTCCTTTGGCGTGTATTAAACAGAATAGAATTTTTAGCATATTATTATGATTGTATTTCTTTTAATCTAATGGTGTCGTGCCCTAGCCCATGCTTTATCTCCATTATTTGATGTTATTCACTATTTTGAAATGTTGATTGTGGTTATCAAATGGAAAAAATAGAAAAAAAAAAATTAACACAATTTTGTTTTTACAAAACTGAACCAATGGCATGTTTACAACAAAGAAATGGAATGATAATAATATGCTGAAAATTCTATTCTATTTAATACACGCCAAAGGACTAGTTGTATGAAATTGTCAATCACATAGCATTTCACTATTGTATGAGTGGATTGTGCAGGAATAGTTAACCTTAAACAAAGAGAAAACTCCTGAACACATCTTGGAAACCATTGAATTCAATAATTAATGAAAACTAACACCAACACTATTCCTTCCATTCACTTCTACCAAGAATAAAGTATTTAATCCATTCAAAATTACATATAATCATTAGACAGTTACATTTCCTAACTGTGTAGAGGAACAGTCGTGACCAAAATGATCAAAAGTACTTTCACCCTTGCACAAGCTATTCCAAACTTCAAGTAAAATGAGAAATATCCTATATGAAATCATTCATATTTATAGTAACCATTCAAAGGATCATTTTGTCAATGAACCCTCTGACTGTACCCCTGTGGTAGAGAAAGGAAACCTCAAAATAGAGAAAGGAAACTTAGTAAAACTAGTCTATGTCACTGTTTGTGATGGTACAGTCATGATAAGTGCCTCTCAAACCTCTCCAAACATGTAATAATGTCTTTAAATACTTTATTGATCTCTTCTAAACATTAACGCATGGACAGTCAAACTAGTAGTCTCCAAAGCATTCAATAAGTGAATATGAATGTTTGAAAACTTTCCTCTCAACTTCCCCAACCACTCCTAATTGGTTAGAGGGATTAATTGAGTGTTTAGACACTAAAACTTCTTAAACATAATTTATCTAATATGATGAATTATAATATCAACAAATGTGAATCTAAACATTTCAAAATAGTGAATCAATATCCTTGAGTACTGTTATACACTAAGTTTGCACCCTTGTTTCAAGCTCTCTTGGTCTTGATAACCTAGTATAACATGGGAATCATCTCCAGGTGTGGGACCTATGCTAACTAAGATGAGACCTCCAGGGTCTAGGCTGGTTCCTCTTAGATAAATACCTTAATTTTCTTCTTGACATGAAAAGTAAAATTTTTGAGGGAAAAGGGATAGAAGGAATGCATGAAAGGGAAATGACTTGAAAGCAAACTACCTACTAGGTGATACACCAAAAAAATGGTATGAAATTCAGCATATACGATGAAATCAGTAAAGAACATAGGTCTAAGAGATCACAACTTACTAAATAGGCTTGCATAAGTATTTCATAGAGAGGTCTGAACGTAAGACATAGACTATGACCTGCAAGAAAATATTCACTTCTGCAACTAGGTATCGGAATGAGACAAATTGTCAAGGGGTTGAAGTATACCCACAAGAGCATTCAAATCAAATCAGACACAGTAATACACATGAGTTACAAAAAGAAAGAGGGATTAGGAACCCTAAGATATCACTGAAAACATTTAAATACTTCAATTCAATAAGAGAGAACTTAGATAAGGAAGCATAGGAATAGAAAAGATGTCACAAAATACCTCTGCAATGTCTAAATAATCAATGGGAGATTATAGAATGTAGAAAACCAAAGGGTAGAGAAAATGCCATGGATAGCCTTCTAAGAAAGAGACTTTCTTTTACAAAATGTGAACTCTCTGAGCTCTAAAAGCTCCAAAAAACAATATATACATCTCCTATGGCACACAGGCCAGAGTAAAACCTAACTAGGGTTACATTGATTTGCATTAGAATAATCAAACCCTAATTCAAATAAATTTGATCATAAATACATCTCTGCAACATCATGGCTGATCAAATACTATCCTTGCATGTATATCCCTTTACTGAGTCCACCTGCAGATGCAGCTGCCTTGATCCATCTACCCTTCTACACTTGAACTCACCATGAATGCTTAGAATCAGAATCCAAGTTTGATTTATACCACCCTTTAATGTTTCTTCGGCGTGAGGATATCGATATGGTACTCTAAGAAAATAGCAAGCGACAACAATCAAATCTTATCCTTCATCCCCTCACTATAACTGTCCTGAAGAATTCAATTTTGAGCTACCCATTTTGTCGTAAATGACCGCTGGATCAAAACCATAGCAAAAAACCTTGCAGGAATATCTGAATTCAAATTTAACAGCTAGCAGGTCAAATTTTTAAAACATGACCATCAATCACAGTCTCCCCGGCAGATGAACGGCCCAAATCATCTTGATCTAGTCATAAACTCCTTTGGAAAGTCCTCAGCCAATCAAAACAAGACACCTCAGTGATGAAACAACACGTGGTCCCACTCGTTCTTGGTGAACTTAATCTATTATTGATCCAGCGAACACGCGACTAAAATAAATTTTCCAAGTCATGAGATACCTTGTCTAACCTTAGTCTGGTCACACGATTCAGCAAACAAACCATTTCACTGAATCACTGAGTCTTTTCTTTAACCCCGATTATACTCCACGAATGCGAGAAGGCTTCATTCATGTATTTGCTAGATACCATTTTAACCTTTATGAGAATCTCAACTTGCATTTGGTGAACTAGCGACTGAAGACATTCACTAAGTCACGAGACAATTAGGACTTCTTTAATTCATTTGGAGACTCTGCGAATACACATATTCATGCATTCGCTAGATCATTTGGAAGACTACTAATCATTCCATGAATAAGCAACCAAAGGGGAACTTATCGGTGCTGCCAAATACTTTGTTAACCCTAGGCCCATTGCCACATGTCATTCTTTCATTCACTCCATTCACTTCATCAGCAAACACCTCAGCAAGCTTCTGACAACGGACCCACTTGAAACCTTGATTCGCATCTAACGGCAGGCACATGATCTCATAGCTTCAAAAGATTCCTTCTGATCATGTGCTAGTCATTGATCACCTTTCCTCTGACATCAGGTCCCTCTGACAAACTGCTAGTCATTATCATGTGGGCCAATGAGAAGCTACCAACTCGAACTACGTGGCACTTGACCCACTGACAAATGAAGCACTACTTTGAAAGGAAGATCAACAGCCATCACTCTACCGCAGCTTTAACTATTGAGCATCTTCACTCAATGGAATAGTGATGACTGTTAGATCTAACCAAGATTTAGCCTCTTGAAAGATTGAAACCACGATGCCAAACATTAACCGCCAACCAGATCACTAAGTGTTAAGGGCTAAACTGCCAGCAATAAGAGATCTTGCGACCAAAGTAGTCATGTAGTTGCATGAGAGAAAATGTAACCACAGAGAACATTAAGTGATTACCCAATTGGAAAGACCATCACCAAGTCATGGAATAAAAAGAAACATGCCATCTAATCAGGAGATCTTGTGAACAAAGGGTTTTCACGTAGTCGGGGAATGAAAAGAATATTCTGCTGGGGACTAAGAGATTTCAGGACTGAAGAAAAATGAAAAGTGCACATGCTTTCAAAGATCACTTAAGCGGCTTGAAAAAGTAACAATGAAATATAACATGGCCTATGGTTTTTTAGGGCTTTTGGGCTATAACGGCTACTTTTATAAAATTTTTTTTACCTAGGTCAGGGAATAAAAATGAATTGCAGAGGCTAGAGGAAATGACACAGGACCATGAAAATTTTTGAGGTGCTCGACAGAGTTAAAACACAGACCTTTGGATGGAACTTAGCCAAATTTGCATGGAACAAGAGAAATTAGGTAACAAGTACAAGCACCAATAACATCAAATAATGGAGGTAAAGCACGGGCTAGGGCACGACACTAGTAGAATGCAGTCATTTCAATGAGCATTCATGATCAAATAAAATGCAATGCATTTGAAATTTTTGGTCCAATATGATGCTAGAGGCTTGAAAGACATTGCCCATCAAAGATACCAATCAAAGATGAAGAAATCACATACCTTCTCTCACGCTCAGCTTGCACGAAGGAAGATTTGATAGCCAAATCTTCCTTGTACCACATGAAGAACATGCCATTGGTTTAGTTTAGCATGTTATCATATTAGATAAAGTATGTTTAAGAATTTTTGGTAAGGATAGGAATAGTGGAGATTCTAGAAATATCCCTCTAACTGATTAGGAGTGGTCAGGGAAGTTGAGAGGAAAGTCTTCAAACATTCCTATTCACTTATTTAATTCTTTAGAGACTACTGGTTTGACTATCCATGTGTTACCAGTGACTGAGATTCATTAAGGATACAAAACCCTTCATTTTGGGTTATTGTGTGTGGATTCATCCGCTTTAGCCAGGAAGATCAAGAAGATGGGGCAGGAGGACATTGTGGTATCTTTTGATTAGTGGATCTTTGTAGGTATCATCCCCACCGGGGTTTTCCCTTGGCGAGGGTTTCCTCGAGAACAAATATCAAGTATCAAGTTAATCTGTTATATGAAAGTATCAAGTTAATCTGTTATATCCATAATTGGGCAAAAGTAAAAGTTTGTAGATTACTGATTCACCCCCCCCCCCTCTTAGTATTCCCTATTTCTAAAAAATATTGACCTATCACTGCTTGATACAACCACTAGACTTATAGAATCTACAAGAGGTGGTTAAGCCATGTCACAAACCTGAGCTCTGCACTACACAAGGAGACCAAGGGTGCACACCTCACAAAAGGGGTTGTCAATGGATTTAATTTACAAGATTGATGATATCATGCTTTTGACCATTGACTTTGGCCTAGACAGCTATGTGGTATCATATTTTGTACACCTCTTATTTATATTTTTTATCGAATATATGCAAGTCATTTAATTATAGGTTTGTTAACTTATATTTAATATTATATATTGATATCTCTTATGTTAATTTTTTTCTCTTAGGGTACCCCACCTAGATCCAAGAAACCTTGTGAGCTAAAGGCATCCTCCACTGAAACAACATAAGACATCGTCGTAGACACCTAAACACTAAAAGGTAATTGAGCACAATTTTGACTCTGGCAATAGTTTGAAAATATTAAATGATTTATTGAAGCATGATCAAGAATTTATTCATTGAAATGTATTAAGATAAACATGTGCATGTAGATTGATGTAATGTCTTTTTTATCTCTTCTATATACAACAACAACAACAATTGGGATTCACATAATTGATGAATGTACCTAATGTACAAGAGGTTTAGGAGAGGGAAAAGGTATGTCTTTTTATGGCTTTAACAATCTAATTTGTTCAAGTCCATCTTCATTGTCTTCTAATTTTTCATAAACTTTGACTATGTAATATCTTCATCTTCACTTTCATCTACTCTTCTTAGTTGAAACCCTCTTCTCAACTCCACCATGATTGCATTCTTGTTTGTTTGAAATCTTAATCTGTCCTGTGTGACTATAACATTTCTTATCATTTTTCATATAGAAAATGTTCATAGTTGCTTCATCAATGATGTTGCCTCCTAGGAGTATAGGAGAATCATTTGAGGTTCAAGTACGCATTTGTTCAATATATATTAAACTTTCACCTTAGCAACTTCCAGATTATTTGATCTTCCATACTTACTATTTAGGGGGAAAATGGGTGCTAATGAATTTAACAATATAAACTATGTGAGATGAATTCATTAACTAACCACTTCCACACTAACATTCAAAATACAAGAGAAAGAGGGGCTTCCAAACATAACTCTTAATATAACCCAAGTTAGATTAGAAAAACCCAAGGAGATAAGGGATGCCAATGCTAAAACCAAATTATATTAAGGAAGTATGCAAGAAAGTTCGCTTTCATGAAATGTAGGATTTGATTAAGGATGTGTAAATATAAAAGTGCAATTGAACCAATTGATTTAATGAGGAAAATAAGATAGATCTAGATGCTAAATGTAAACAATAAGCCCAATTAAGATGTGAAAATAGGTCTAGATTAAGAAATGAAATGAATGATAAAGTACTCACCTTGAAATGTGTAGAGGAATGTGTCTTTTTGCTTCAAAAACTACAAATTTGAACTTGTGATAGAACTTCCAACTACGGATTTGTGATCATGACAGAAACACAAAAAATGTTGCTTTTCCTAGACCTCTAGGAACAAGTTGACCAGATCACTAGATTTAGGTGGATGAGGGCTTGCCTTGGTCAAGCCCTAGATTGAGGAATCAACCTTGAAATTGAAATGTAAATATGTAAATGAAACAAGACAAATGCAAGTATTCACCTTGCTTGTAGAAACCCTTGTTAATTGTTAGAATAACTGAGAGGGGGGTGAATCAATTAATCACTGTCCCAATACAAAATGTATAATCCAAAAACAATTACTTCAATTTTTTCTACTCAGTAACTTAAAATACTTTTACTGTCTGTGCATTTACCAATTATCAGTCTAAAACTTATAATAGTTACCGATCAAATCAAATATCACAATCAAAACCAACATCACAATCAACACATAACACAAGATATTTAATGTGGAAACCCTGTGAAGGGAAAAACCACCTGGGACCGACAACCCAAAATATTCATTCTTCTGAAGTGAGGTCGGTGAAGACCCAACCCTGTTAAAGGTTACAAACACACTGTTAGGTGTGACCTTGTTAGAGGATTTAAGACTAACTGTTATCGTCCAACCAGTAGTCACTCTGGGGTTGACAGGATAACAATGCTCATTCTATGAATGATACATAATAAGAATTTCTTAGTCCACTTGGTTAAGAGATTTGACTGTGTAAAATGGTTAAATATGTAATAGTAGGTGATTTGACTTAATACAACTTCAATTGTAAATTACAGATCAATGTTCAGCTCATACAAATCTTTCTGATCAATAAATCAATTATGTTTCAAACACTGTTCAACTTACTGTCCATCAATAATCATTCTCTATCACTTGGTAATGCTTTGTAGTAGGGTTCTCCTTAACCAGTATGATCAGAATGCATGAAAAATTGTTCACGCGATAATTTTGCAGTATCTTCTTCTTCTGGCATCACACTCAATGTGAAATCTTTAGTCTCTTATATAGACATGTAAACCATTTTCTTCTGCTCCATTAGATTTTGACACTTAATCATATTCATTGATTTTTCCTCTTAAACATACCTCATCACTTGTGTCAATAACACGTTTGATTCTCATCCTTTCGATCTTTCCTGAATTTTGTCAGTCGTCGATCTGTGTAACAAAATTTAGCTATTACCTTGAATTCATACACTTGCCAACTCATCAATCTTATTAGCTAAACTAATAATTTTGTTCATTTTGTTCTTCTTGATTAACAAAGAAATGTGTCAATGAACGCAAGCTCGGTTAACATTGTGCTCGGTATACACTACACTCCATCGGTGTATACTAAAATTCTTCATCAACCGACAACACTGCTTTATGTCTTTCAACTCTTTTCCTCATCATAGATGAATGAGACATAATCAAGTCAATAACATGAAGTCATAGAATTATCAACATCTTCATATCCTCATTTGTCGTATCCATCTTCCTCATTTAGATATTTTTGTTCTTCATCTCTTTCACTACTTCACTACATATGTATCAGTATAGTAACTTACAAGATAAGTGCTATCAAACTAGTTGACATCAATGACAACATAATACTAATTTAATCATATTACATATCTAATCAATTTTCTTGGTGATCTTAAATCACAGTTTCTTCAATCAGGTTCTAAATCAGTTGTAGTTCATCAATCTCTCCCTTTGGCATTGATGAAAACTCAAAAAATATGAAATATACCATACACATACCAAACATGTATTCTACAACTCTGTGAACAAATGTTGTACAATCTCTCCCTAGCTTAATATTTTTAATCACTACATTACTCATCAACATTACAAATGCAACTCTAACTGTAATCATCTAAAAATGGTCATCTAGACTATTAGCTCCTTGCTAGCATTATTTCCTAAAATCATCAATTGCTTATTCTTGATCAAATCTTAGTTCTATCATTTATTCGATTATTTTCTATGGGCTAACCATCTTATTCCTAAGTCTTTATTTAATTAAAAGGAATCTCCTCTTTTAATTAAATAAAAAGCCCCCCAGTTTTCCTCTTATCCTAAGTTGCACAAATAAAATATTATTCTTATTTTATAAAAAAAGAAAAGCACTTTTTGTCTCATATGGGCACAAAAGTCAACTCTTATTTTCTCATTGGAGGATACTTGTGCACATGGATTTCTCCTCTTTGATGCTCCACCATTGATTAAATCTTTTGCCTCTTAATCTCCATGGTCCATTTCCTTCTCATTTCTTATAAAAAGAGAGCTCTCTTCTTCATTCTAGATCCCCACCTTTTTATGCTAACTTTATGCTACAGGATTTCTTGGAGACTTTAGAGCTTTTGAAGACTTTGGAGCATTTTGGAGAGCTTTCTACATTTAGCTTTCATTCTTGTATTCTTAGCTTAACTTCATGTTTATGCTTTCTTAGATTAGTTTCCTTTCAAGCTCTAGCTTAGATCTCACATAGTCTAAATAGTAAGGATTTGTAATACTTCTATCTTTCATTTTTATAGCTTAGCTTGCATTTCCATTTCTAGCATAGTTGCATTGCATTTGCATTTCCATTTGATTCTTGGGGATATTGGCATTCTTTCCCTTGTCTTCATTTGAATCTCCCATTGCATGGTTTACTAGCAAGGTTATTGGCTTAATAGCTCTAGCTGTGAGCATTCTTAACACCCTTGCACTCCATGCCTAGAGAGCTCTAAATCAATTTCTCAAGGTTTCCAATCCATGGATTCTCTTAGAAGCAATGATTTATAGAAGTGCACATCTTAGTGTGTACATTTTTGGTGCCCACTATGGGGCAAGACAACTCTGTTTTTCCTTTCTTTTCTTGCATTTCCGCTGCAAGTTTTCACTATTTTTTTATTTTTTTGCAATTTTCGTACGTTGTCCATACTTTTGTGTGTCACTATTACAGAATCTCGCATGAGGTTTCTCACCATATCACATGAAGATTTGTTGTTTTTAACACTTCTGTGCATGACAAAGTACTTTCTCGCATGGGCCTGTGTATTTTCTCATGCGAGCCAGTGTACTTTCTCGTGCGAGCTGTCGTATGTTCTCGCGCAGGCTTGTGCTTTCTCGCGTGTGGTTTTGTACTTTCTCGTGCAACCCTGAGTACTGTCTCGCATGAAATTCTGTGACAAACAAAGACTAGAATTCCAAATTTAATTTTTCAATTTTGTTTTCAATTTTCAGTTTTCCTACTTTTTTGAAAATTTTGGCATTTTCAGAATCCGTGCCTCTGGAAAACTGGCACCCATTTTTGAGAAATTTTCACATACGGTATCAAACATTTAAGTGTGATATATCATTAGAAAGCTCTTTCCAAGCCTAATCCAACCATGTTGGTTTCATTTTCAAATTTTTCTATTTGATCAACTATTTTACTTGCAAATTATCTAATTTTTGATGTGCTAACCATTGTGGAGCTAACAAGTTATGCTTGTAGGTGCTCTCATTGCTTGAAATATTTTGCCAAAAGAATGCATGTCAAAGCTTCAAATGCACAAGGGCTACTAATTGTTTTTGCAGGGCTACCCAAAGCATAGAAAACCAAAAAAAAGTGCTTGTTGTTTATTTCATTTCAAGTGTGGCAATTACTAGTTGTTTCATTTCATAGGAACATAATATCTTGTTGTAAGAATTCTTGGGTGGTAGGAGAAGTATGCTCTTCAACCTTCTGGTGAACCAGAAAATCTTAACCCATCTTTGGATTTTGAAAACAAGAGGGTAATTGAACTCTTTGTTTGGTGTGTTTGGGAGAGATTTTTGAGCTAGGAGATTATGCTCTTCACCCTTGAGGTGAACCAGAAATCCTGACACTCAAAAGTTGATCTACTCTTTGTTTAGTTTTAAGATCCTTTAGCAAGCCTACTCTTGAGCAATCAAGAGGAACGACCCAAGTGGGGATAACCTAATACTGAGCTATTCCAACCCACTATAATCTCAAGGCTATCAAGGACACAAAACCTTGGTAGACGTAGTGCTTGTCTTTGCTTGATGTGAGTACTTGTGGGATTGTGACCATGAGGAAAGTGTTGAGCAAGAATTCTTAAGGTACTCTTGTGGCTGCAAGGTCCCAATCCTTTTTGAGGAGCAAGAGGGGTACTACGAATGGAAGCCCTTACTAAGAACCATAGGTAGAGGCCACCCTATTTTTCTGCTTAGCTTCTTGGTGCAAGGATTGATCCAAGTGGAATAACCCAGATCACCCCAAGATTACTCACCATCTGTGTTCCTTTGGTTGTGTCATTAGCACTTCCATGACAAAGCCAATATCTATTTTAGGAAACCACTTTGTGTGAGGTGATGGGACATCAAGTGTGGGCCAAGTTGCTAAGTATTGAGCCTTTGTCCTTCTAGGATAGCAAGTGCTTGAACTATTCTTGTTGTTATGTACCTGTGCAAATGTTCTTGAACATACAAACATCATGGTAGTGCTCATAGAATTTTTCATTTTGATATCCCAACTGCTTGTCTTGGCAAGGTTGCTTTTTCTCTTGCACAATTGTTTGATGACATGTTTGATCACCTATTGTTTGCAAACTTATCTACTTCCTGATATTATTGTGCTTGAAACCAAGAAATTGTACTTGCAATCTACAACATTGACCAAATTGCTTTCAAAACTGAGTTTTTCACATTCACTGGTCAAGAGTCGTACGATACTAAAACATCATTGCATACCTTCAACCAAGAATCCTGAGTTATTTTGTTGTCCTACTACTGTTGCAATTCGGAGCTGTTACACTTGCATTTTAACCTGCTATAGAGTGTCTTTTTCTGTTCTTATCTAAAGCTGTTTTGTTACCTACATGTTTAGGATTGTTCTAGAATGAAACAAATGAGCTAAAACTATTGGATTTGAGACTATCGAATGCCACTTTTGATCACTTGTCAAAACATGGTTACCTATCTAGCTACTTGCTAATCGAGCTTCTTGCTCACATCTAGGCTTGTGTCAATTGACTGCTGTAAGTTCTTGAGCACTTTGACCAGCCATCTCTATTGTTCTATCTCGATAAGTGATCATCATTGGCTTTTGCTTATCTCAACATCTAAGAAACTTTGTCTCATTTTATTGGTTGAACAACTTTCTTTTTCATGCCGGTTACAACTCGGTCTCAATTTGAACAAGGGAGTCACCCTTTGTTCAATTATACACAATTACCTTCTCCCACTAGATGCTCACGAGCACCTGTTAGCAATGCTAGTTCTAGTTTTGAGGATTCTAAGGCTACCCTATGGTACAAAGGAGGTTTCCTCTTTTCCACATTTAAGTTTTCCAAAAACACAGATAATGTCTCACTCACACTCACTGAACAAGAAAAATTTTGTCATTTGCAAGATCACTTTGACCATAAGGACAACCAAGCGCTTAGATAAAGAAAACAACCAAACCATAATGGATGCTGCTAGGTGCATGGCTTTTAGAGGAACGTCTCACAAGCAACCTGAGACTAGTAGTTATGAGCATAGACCACTTTTTGGTACCAATGGAAATTATGGCAACAACACACCACCAAGGTCCCCTCCAAGATAGAATTTTGATGTACCCTCTTCACCTCCTAGACCCCTTCCCTCTCACCATGAGGAAGAAGCTATTGATGAGGTTTCTAGTGAGGAGCTTATGAGATTTGAACAAGACGAAGCCTCCCAATGTATGATGCTTAAACTTTTAGAGTGAAATGGAGATCAATACTTTCAATACATGACTTCTAGGGGATACAAGCTCCCTCCTGGCTATGATGTATGATAGATTGTTCAAGAAAGAGTACCAACTAAATTGGAAATCCTTAGGGATGAATTGCAATGAACCAATCAACATCTTGCTCAACTTGCAATAGAAAAAGAGCCTCCAAAGGTCTCCTTTGTAGAATCTATTTGTGCTCTTCCATTTGATAGGAGTCTATACATGGTCCCATTTCCTAGGGATATTGAGGTTCCCAAATATGATAAGTATGATGGAAATAGTGACCCCCATGACCATGTGCTGTTGGCACTAAGCAGTATTGCCACTAGTGACAACACTTATTTGCATTCTGGATGGAAACCGAGCAGACAGTGCAAACCGAGCAGATAGTCCAAACCGAGCAGACAGTACAAACCGAGCAGACAGTGCAAACCGAGCAGACAGTGCAAACCGAGCAGACAGTGCAAACCGAGAAGACAGTGCAAACCGAGCAGACAATGGAAACCGAGCAAGTTAGTACAAACCGATCAGGACAATGTAAACCGAGTAACATCTTGTCTACCGAGTCACCAATGCTTACCGATTTCAATACCTACCGAGTGATCAGTATGAACCGTGCCTTCACTTCTACCGAGTGCATGACGATGCCGAGTAATGCAGTGGACGCCGAGTATCAGAAAGTCACCGAGTCAGTTTGAAGGAACTGGGTAACCATATTTGGGCCGACTTAGTAGCACTTATGTTTATTTGTCAAGCCAACTGTGTAATTGTAATTGTAATTAATTGTTTGAGACTTGTATATAAACTATATTGTGAAAAGATGAAAAATAATCAAGTAGAATATATGTGAAAGAAAAAGAAAGGCAGAGATAAGCGAATTGCAGAAGGCTTCAGAAGTATAAGGTTCAGCAAAGACAAATTCATCATAGAAGGTGATCAGTACATCAGAGAATCTCAATCAGCAATCCAGTTGCAAAGCAGAGATCTACTGTTTCATTCTAACAGGTGAATCAGTACTAAATCCTTTAACCGGGTAGACTTAACAGTCTTTGTATAAATCTCTTTACCGAGTGCATACTTCACTGTATGTTTGTAAATCCTTTAACAGGGTGGATTTAGCAATCCTTATTGCTCCTAACAGGGCAGATCATCAGAAGTGATCAAATTGTAAGCCTTAACCGGCCAACTTTATTCTGCAGTATTAAAGCTTTGTGGGTTTCATCCCCACCCCAGTTTTACTTTCTTTTGGAAGGTTTTTGGGTAACCAAATCTATGTGTCATTATTGTGAATGCTTTTAAGTTTCATGCTTTCTGTATGCAAAGGTTAAAAAGTAAAATACATGTTAAAATTAGAAGAAAATTTGGAGTTACTGATTCACCCCTCCCCTCTCAGTAACTTGGTTAATTCCTGAATATTTCCAACAATTGGTATCAGAGCGGCATTGGTTCTCAAGACAAAGCTTAACTAGCTTGAGCAAAGATCTAGGACAATGGAGGTATTCAAACTGAACAAGGTGATTGAAAATGAAAAGCTAGATCTGGAAATGGCCATAGCTAAACTCAAAGAAGCAAAAGAACATCTTTCCCAATCCCTAAGAAGAAGGAAGGAACTTGCAAATCAGATGAATGATCAGAATTACATTGAAGAAAATATTGAAGATCTTCTTCCCTCAAATAAATCAGATGAAGCAAACAATGCTATCAAAGAACTCCTAGAAAAGAATGGGTCTCTGCAGGAAGAAGTGAGAAAATTGAAAAGAGAACAAGAACTACACTCTACAAGATTCTGTGAGATCTTGGAACAGAGAAACAAGTTGAAAGATGAATTAGATGGAAGAAACATTGAAGTCCAAAACAAAACCCTTCAGCTAGAAAATCTAATTGATCAGATCTCTCATACAAATGAAGAAATTCTAAATCTAAGTTCAGAAGTAGAAAACACAAGAGAAGAACTAAGATCTGAAAAGGAAATCAATCTAAGATTGATGGATGACCTAAACGCTGAAAAACAAATCAATGAAGGAATGTTGAAAAGTCAAGAAGACTTGAATCAGCTGTATGAACGAAATCTTCATAGGCAAAAAGGAAAAGCAGGACTTGGATACAAAGAAGAAGGTGAATCCTCTAAGCAAGGTACTGAAAGAAATCAAAAACCTACTTGTAATCATTGTGGTAAAATAGGACATACTTCAAATAAATGTTGGAACAATGAAAAAGCAGAATTCAATGGAAAATGTTATAGCTGCAATCAACCTGGTCATAAAGCAAATGAATGCAGGGAAAAACCTAGATTCAGAGGTAATTGTCACAAGTGCAACAAACAAGGTCACAAGGCATCCGAGTGCAGATCCAAGACATTTAATCCAGCAGAACAAATTGTGAAAGCAATGTTTGGATGGGACTACAACACCTGGTGTAGATGTCATTACTGTGGAGAATATGGACACATTGGCATGAATTGCATAAAACATCATCAAAGAAAAAGAGACACTACCGTAAGATGTTTCAAATGCACTAAACTTGGTCACATAGCCAGAAACTGCATGAATGCTAATGAAATTGAAGAAGGAAAGAAGAATGAAGCAACTAAGGTCAGGAAACAGGTAAGACAAAAATGGATTCCTAAAGCTACCGAGCAATCCAGTCCAAGTAATGGAATGGATGGCTCTACCGACTCAAACTAAATTTCCAAGGAAGCACTGGAACTGTACTCTCATAGATCAATCTCAAGCAGTTCTAGAACTGAAATTAAAAGAAAAGTCTAAATCAGCATGCAAGATACAGTGAGATCACAGGGAGGTCGGTATAGTCTTCACCGAGCAAGATCGGTATAGTCTTCACCGAGCAAGGTCGGTACCTGTCTTTACTGAGCAAGGTCGGAGCATTATGAATTCTTGAGTTCACCGAGTTGCGAAGTCTTTTCCGAGCAATTAATTCTTAGTGGGTGACAGTCTGTCAGAATTCCTACCCTAATTTGAAATGAGCATTAATGATAGAATTGTAAACAAAAAGCAAGTAATCGAACTCATTCTTCACCGCGAATCTTTAAGCACTTTGAGAGCAGAAAACTTCAAGGGCAACCCGGTGATTTAATACTCTTGCGAAAGGAATTTTCTATGAGCTACCATGGCATCATCCAGCACCTCAGCGAAGAAAGGATCAGATATGTTAGTCCAAGGGGAGTGGAAAGCACCAGATTTTAAGATTGTGCCCGCTATTGCAGCAGCCCTAGATCTGAACGGAGCTCAATCTCAGATTCCTCCTAAGGTACTGCTTATCAACGATATCCGTAATCATTTTAACTGTTCTATTCAAGAAATGGGAAACCTAGAACTAGACATTATGCGTGAGGAACTATGTGTGGATGGTATTTTGAAGCCCGAGCACAAACATCTGGAAGATAAGGGTTTAGTCCACATTGCACATCTTCCTCGAAACTTTCGAGATAAATGGGTTAGGTACATTCTCAGCCGAGTACATGATGGCAAGATTTGGCTTGAGCAACCTATTGAGATCACAAGGAAAATGATTCATCAAGTTACCGGTCTTCCCATGTTGAACAAAGCTAAAACTACCAAAACCCTAGGTCGGACGGAACTAGAGAAGAAAACCCTAGCCGAGTGGGATGGTAGAGGCATGAAGGTTAGCAGCATTACCGACGCCGAACTGAAGTTTGGTACACATATCATTGCACACAAGATTTACAGTTCTAGTCGACAGAACAGTGTCTCATGTGAAGCTGTTGACCTAGCATACAAAGTGGTCAAAAACAACTTGACATTTGACCTAGCAGACTTATTGTTGAAACAGTTCAACAAAAACATGGAAAGCATCAAAACTTCCAAAAACAATCCATGTAAGTTTGGATCCTTGATAGTCTGTTTATTCTTCTATGTTCAGAAATTCTTCCCTTCAAAAGGAAAAGTTGTATGGAGAAAAGATGTGCCAGTACTTTATGAAATTAATGAATACATCGCAGAAATGGGTGAAAACTTTGAAAGCATCATGGATAATTATTTTGAATCTTTCAAAGAGAAAATGAATGACAGATTCCGGATTCCACAGAAGTTGGTGGAAGATTACAAAGATGACATCTGTTTTATGGTAGATTGTGATAATGTGTATGTTCAAGCAGTTAAACCGAGAACTGTGTATGTAAAACCTCTTCCTTATGAGGTAAATATTGATGAAACCAAGAACATTATTGAAGCACTTCTAAATCAGCCTGTCAATCCCAAAGCCCCATATTTTGGAACATATGATGAAGCTAAGATGAGAATTGAACTAAGCATAAAGCTTCCACAGGCGGTAAACAAAGGAAAGAAAAGGATAGCTAAAATGCAAATGATAACCGAGGAGAAAGAAGAAATAGGTGAAAAAGAAGAGGAAAAGGATGAGAAAACAGAGGAACCAGAACCTGCAAAGAAGAAAGGAAAAGTTTTTATCACTAAGGCATCTGTGCCTCCCACTGCTGTGTTTACAAGGAGAAATACAAGAGGCAAGGCAGAAAAGGCAAATAAAGACATAGTATTCAAAAGGCCTCCTCTAACCCTTCAAGAAAATCTCAAACTCTTCAGAGATGGATCAGGATCTGGAGTAAGTAACATAAAATCCTTGAGATATGAAACCAGATCGGAAGCAGAACAGAAGGAAATAGAAGATGCTGTTGTTGAGAAGATGGGACAGTGGAAATACTCTCCTGAAGAAATTACCCCACAGGTTCCAGCAGTTCTATTGAATCCGATAAGAATGAGATGGAGCAATGCAAGGCAAACTGTAATAGACATATTTGATCAAAACCTGAGACAGTTGATGCCGAGCCTGAACAATGATGAAGTAAAGAAGGCACTAAAAGAAAATGAAAACAAGATGACATTGAAGTTCAACACTTGTTTGATTTTGATCAACAATATTGAATCGGTTGTGAAGGCTGCAAAAGCCACATGGAAGAACATATACCACCTTCACCAACCGAGCATTGAAACTGTAATAATAAAGGATATTGAAGATGACAGCGATGAGCAAGAAGAAGACACCGAGGTAGATGATACTGTAAGGATAGCAGCAGAAGTCATTGCATCCCTTCCTACTTCTCCAGTGAAAGTCTCTACATCCAGCCCAGAGACACCTTCAAGCATGGTTGTGACAACTTCTACATTTGTCCAATCATCCCTAGCAACATCAGAGGCAGCTACCATTTCTTCTACCGAGCTGCAGTCTCCTGTACCAGTAAGTTTTCCAGCTTTTGAATCATCAAGTGTAAATATTTTAAGTTCTCCAGTAGAAAGTATACCAGTGTCAATAGCCAGCCCTACTTTATCTACTATCACTACTACAAGAGCATTAAGTACAGATAAGCCTAAGGCTCTACCGAGTATAAAATTTTTGGGTAAAAATATAGTTGAGGATATAGACCTAGACGAAGAGATAGAGATTCCTACACTAGATTTTGCAAATCTCTCAGCAGACCAGATGCAGAATATAGGTGAGATCCTCCAAAGGAAAGCAAAACAAAAGAAGCTTAAGGAGGAGAGAGACAAAGAGTATCAAATCATCAAGGATGCTAAGGACATCTTGTCTGATGCATTAGGCATTAAAGTAGACTCTTCCCAGCATGTTTTGTTACAATTGGCAGAAGCAGTTGAGAAATACAATGAGGACTCATCCGGGATAGAAAAGTTAGTTGAAAGAGCCGAGAAGAGATTCAACAATAAAGTGCTTGAGCACATTGCTCAGCACATAGCTATCAACCAAGTGGAATTGTCTTCAGTTTTGTCTAACATAGAGTCTATTTATTCGAATGCTACCTCTCTTTTGGCCAAACTATGCAATTTTTCCGAGTTCACAAAGGATGTCAAAGATAAAATGAATAAAATGGATGAGGATATGAAGATTAGCATACAGAAGCTGCAACTTGAACCAAGTTCAAGCTCTGCTCATCACATGAAAATTTCACATCTATCCAATATGCAGTCTGATCTATTGAAAGAAGACTCAAGGATCCGGTCCACACTGCTAGACATCCAACACATGATCCTTCCCATCATGAATACAATGTATAAGCACATTGAACATTCCAGAACATTGATTCATGACAATCAGTTCTCCATAGCAGATCACATGATTGAACTCTCTGCAGAAATCCAAATTGCTATACAAACATGTAAGATTCTGCAAGAAAGTTGGGACAGAACCCTGGCACTAATAATGAAGGTACATTCTGATTTCTTATCAAATTTTGGATTCTCTCTGTAAATAACTTGTATATGCACCTTTGGCATTATCATCAAAAAGGGGGAGATATGTATAGAAGGAGAGATATGTATACTGTATAGATTTGTATAAGAAACAGTTAGCACATTGAAAGGGGGAGACAATGTATAAAGCCCTATAACAAAGACAAATTTTGAAAAATCAAAATAAAACTCAGCATGATTCGTGTATATAAATTTTGGCCAATAAGTGTTTTTGTCACTAATGCCAAAGGGGGAGATTGTTGGCACTAAGCAGTATTGCCACTAGTGACAACACTTATTTGCATTCTGGATGGAAACCGAGCAGACAGTGCAAACCGAGCAGACAGTGCAAACCGAGCAGACAGTGCAAACCGAGCAGACAGTGCAAACCGAGCAGACAATGGAAACCGAGCAAGTTAGTACAAACCGATCAGGACAATGTAAACCAAGTAACATCTTGTCTACCGAGTCACCAATGCTTACCGATTTCAATACCTACCGAGTGATCAGTATGAACCGTGCCTTCACTTCTACCGAGTGCATGACGATGCCGAGTAATGCAGTGGACGCCGAGTATCAGAAAGTCACCGAGTCAGTTTGAAGGAACCGGGTAACCATATTTGGGCTGACTTAGTAGCACTTATGTTTATTTGTCAAGCCGACTGTGTAATTGTAATTGTAATTAATTGTTTGAGACCTGTATATAAACTATATTGTGAAAAGATGAAAAATAATCAAGTAGAATATATGTGAAAGAAAAAGAAAGGCAGAGATAAGAGAATTGCAGAAGGCTTCAGAAGTATAAGGTTCAGCAAAGACAAATTCATCATAGAAGGTGATCAGTACATCAGAGAATCTCAATCAGCAATCCAGTTGCAAAGCAGAGATCTACTGTTTCATTCTAACAGGTGAATCAGTACTAAATCCTTTAACCGGGTAGACTTAACAGTCTTTGTATAAATCTCTTTACCGAGTGCATACTTCACTGTATGTTTGTAAATCCTTTAACAGGGTGGATTTAGCAATCCTTATTGCTCCTAACAGGACAGATCATCAGAAGTGATCAAATTGTAAGCCTTAACCGGCCAACTTTATTCTGTAGTATTAAAGCTTTGTGGGTTTCATCCCCACCCCAGTTTTACTTTCTTTTGGAAGGTTTCTGGGTAACCAAATCTATGTGTCATTATTGTGAATGCTTTTAAGTTTCATGCTTTCTGTATGCAAAGGTTAAAAAGTAAAATACATGTTAAAATTAGATGAAAATTTGGAGTTACTGATTCACCCCTCCCCTCTCAGTAACTTGGTTAATTCCTGAATATTTCCAACAATGTGCATCACTTTTACACTCTTAGCATGGACTTCCTTCATGAAGACACATTTTTGCTATGATTATTCCCTCGGAGTTTAAGAGGACAAGCTTTAGAATGGTTTGCAAAGTTGACACCTCCTTTGAAGACTTTTGATGAGTTAGCTATGCACTTCACACAACACTATTCATACAATATCCAATAGCCTATCACCATGATAGACCTTGGTGCTTTAAGGCAAAATCAAGGAGAGCCATTTGCTACTTATCTACAATGTTGGAGATCATTGTATTCTAGATATTCTCGTCCACTACCTAAGAGCGAAAAGATTGACATTTTTGTCAACACTCTAGTGCCTGAGCTATATTATGATCTATGGAAACAATTTTTCTCCTCTTTCAATGACATGGTTGAAAGTGCATATAGGATTGAGGATGTGGCCATAAGAAAGGGTGATATTGTTATCAATAAGGATACTAGAAACTATGGCAAAGATAAGAGCAAACCCTGGAATAGAAATAAGCATGTTGTCAATGATGGGGTTGTAGATGTCCCTAAAGCTAAAGAGCCTGCTTTCAACCTTTCTAATGCCATCTATGCAGAAAAACAACAAGAAGCTACCAAAACTCGAGATGCTCCTAAGCCTCAATATTTTGATAAGCCAAAGAAGCAATTCTGACGATGGGTCTATACCCCATTGGCTAAACCATATGATGTGATTCTTAAGACTTTGGTTGCCAATAATTATCTTACGCTTCCTAAGAAAACTTGTCCCTATGATCCGCTAGTTAAGCCAGATTGGTGGAGAGAGGATTATTATTGCCACTATCACAAAAACAAGGGACACAAGACTGGCAATTATTTCATGCTTAAAGATATTATATAAGATCTAATTGATGGAGGCACAATTCTCACAAATGGCTTAGTTAAAAATTCTAATCACTAGGCTTTCAAAGATCCTCTACCTAAGTATGACAAGGGGGAGTCCTCTCAACCAAATAAGAAGAATCATGATGCTAAGATCAACTACACATATACTTTTGATTCACCTGTGATCAACATGGTAGAGCCTATTGAGAGTGTTCTTATGATGTGACCTCAAGATGATAATAAAGTTGGTAAGGGTATGCCAAAGTTGGTCTTGCAAACACATGGTAGTTCATCTTCCTGAAGTGAGGCACTGAATGTTGTTACTAGGGGGCAAGCTAAACTGGTCCTTAAAACTATGCCTAATCCCAAGCCAACCTCATCTTTCAAACTAGCAGCTCCTCCAGCTTTGTTTAGCTATGATCTTGTCCATCAATTGCAACAGACACCAGCATAGATATCTATTTTTGAGTTGCTTGAGCTATCCCCTTTGCACAACAAGATCCTTGAAAAGGCTCTACGTATAGCTAATGTCCCTAATGACATTGACCTAGATAGGTTCTAGGCTATGGTTAACGACATCTCATCACCTCACTATCTCTCCTTCTCTAAAGAAAATGACACATCTCTTAACCACCCTCACAACCTTGCCTTACACATTGAAGTTATGGTCTACCACACCCAAGTCCATTGAGTCCTGATAGACAATGGTGCTGGGTTAAATATTGTTTCTTTCAATGTCATACAACAACTAGGTTTGTTAGAATTTTCTATTGATCCTAAGTAGAAAATCACTATAAAAGCATATGATGAAGTTGAAAGATCTTCCAAAGGTCTTGTCATGTTGCCTATTCAAGTGGGCCCTATCACAAAAGATATTATGTTCCAAGTATTGGACATCCCACTTGCTTATAACATTCTTTTGGGTCATCCTTGGATCCATGACATGCAAGCTGTTCCTTCTACATACCATTAGTGTATCAAATTCCCTCATAACAAAGCTGAAATTGCTATTCCAGGGGATCATTCTATTGCTATTAATGCTCTTGTTGCTGCTGAAACATTTGTTCCTCATAAAAAACCTTCTAATGATCCTACTACGTCCCTGGTTGCTACTGAGAAAACATTTAAGATGATGAGCCTTAGTATGGGTGAATACACACTGGATTCCATGGTTGATATGCCTATTTCTCCTAGATCATATGGGAGACCTTCCAATAGGATGAAACCTTCTGCTTCCGCTATGATAGTCTTTGATAATTTTGTTCAAGCGTCTGTACCCCTAGAGGTAGAAAGAGAAGAACAAGTTGTTAGAGAATGGATCTATAGAGACAAAGAAGACACTACCACTATTGCTACTCCTATTTCTCCTAAGTGCTATGGTAAAGGCTATAAATTTTTATAGAAAATGGGCTATCAAGGTCAAGGACCTATAAATGATAATGGACATGCCCTAGTCAAGCCTTTGAGTCATACTAATGGCCAACCCTCTAAGATCACAATAGGTCTAGGATATGGTGTCAATGATGACCTCCCTACATGTTCTAGAAATGCTCCCATGATTAGTGATTCAAACACAGATACAAATGAATCACCACTGCACACTATGGCTCAAATGGGAGACAATCTTCCTTCTACTTCACTCCTTTAGGGAGAACAACACATACCTGCTAAGGACATAGCTAAAGCCGCTACACCTAGAAGCTGAAAACATAGGAATATTTTGCAGTTAATGAAAAGAGGAGATCTCACAAATAATGATGTTGAAGCCTCTACTTCTAAAGGTCCTAAACCTTCTTGGTGCAAGCATCCCAGTAGAAGTGTAACAACAGATTCAAATGAATATGAATGGGATACCCTCTCAGATGGATCTTCCATAATGGATATGGATGTTGATGTGGTTCATACTTATAGTGACCAGCCCGATGTAGTTGATGAGTCTCACATAGGGTCTAGTGAGTTTAATCCATGTATTGCTTTAGTGGACCACGCTGGTCCTTCTATGACAAGTCTAGATCTTAACACTTTTAGAGCTTACCCTATAGGCTCGACCTCTCTTGTCACTAGAGATGACATCCCTCACATAAATGCTATTGAACCAGTCACTTCATTTCATCTCACAAAATTAGATCTCATAGCTTGGTCCACCCAGGATCAACATGCCATTGAACCTATTACTTCTTTCACCAGTGAACCAGCAACAAAAAGGATTGAATCAGAAATCAAGTATCTCAATCATCAAATCAAAATAAAAGAGCAATGGTCAGCTGGCTGAAAACCACATTGTGGCAGTATCTAAACCTAAAAAAAGTAAAAATAAAGACCTGCTAAAAAATGATGATTATCAAATAAAAGATGACAAGCTGATTATCTACAAAAAAATGGTGAACTTTTTTAAGAATTATTTCACCTTTGTCATATTTCAGCACATTCCTAGAGCTCAGATCAAAGCTGCTAATGCCTTGGTTACTTTGGCATCCATTTTATAATTGAAAAAGCATAAATCTCAGTTCCAGTTCCTGGTGGAAGAATTATGCTATCCTGCTGAATCATCCCACTATGCCACCATCTTTTCCCATCGCATAGATCAAGTTATCCCTGAAAATCTATCATGCCATGAGAAGCACCACCTCCCCTGTAATGCCTTACACTTTACCCTCATCTCTGGTGACCTGTATGGGAAGCATCTAGATGAAACTCTCCTTAAGTGTCTTGAAATAGATGAGTCAGAAAAAGTGCTCGCTGAAGTCCACAATGGCATATGTGGATCACTCTCTAATGATCTTGCGCTAACTCAGAAATTGCTTAAGGCTGGTTGCTATTAGTCAAACTGGTTGGGGCCTTTTATCATCACAACAGTGGCATTTGGGTCCAGTGCCTCTTAGTTATCTATGCCAGAGGAAGCAGAGCTTACCAAGCCTATCAATGTTCTACAATTGCAGAAGTTCTATGCTTAAGGTCCTTGAGCTCTTTGTATATATTTTATTGATCCTGAAAAAATTCCAAAAAATTCATATATTATGCTAAAAAAATCCTAAAAAGCATATAATGTCCTAGAAAAAGAGCATTCTAGTGAAAACCTAGCAATAGGTGCTTTGATGTCTCACCAAAAAAAAAAATGCAAAAAATTCAAAAAAATAGAAAAAGTGCCTTTGTGAAAACTTGGAAACAGGCACCTTGGTAGCAAAAAAACAAAAAAATTAAAAAAAAATCCTAAAAAAATCTATCAAGTGGTGAAAACCTGGAAACAGGTGCTGCTTGAGACCCTTGCAATGGTTAATGATATATTGATATACTATTGATATATGAACTATGATATACATTAGAAGGCACTAACATATTTGAATGTATTGTCCTCTTGTTTCATAGCTCTGTTCAGTGAGGTATTTGACTCTTGTGCCCATTGGAATAGGCACTGGTCTATGAGAGACTTAGGGTATCTCAGGGGTCCTTTCAACCCAACATCAATCATTCAATGGTGTCTTCAAACCCCTAGCCATTGGAATATTATTCATTGATTATATGATTATATACCAAAAAGGAACTCTAAGCTGGAACCTCATACAATATATCCTCATATAGTTTATGTATGACTTTGTTGGCTCTTATGTATGAGATGTTTCACAGTCCATAGTTGTTCGACACACTATCATAGGGTCAAGCAAGGGAGGATATATTGATTATAGGGTAGGCACTAATATATATTCTTAGCTTAAAAGGTCTCCAAGTTTGCAAGAAAAGCCCAACTGAATGAGGATTGGATAAGATCCTCCTTCTACTTCAAGCTCCACAAAACTCAAGCAGGTATTGCCTACAAATAGGTTACTCTCTTTCAAGTAAACTATGGATAAGTGGATTGTGTCTTCATTGTCATTTTATTGAGTTTCTCAAACATATTTCATGGAATATGATTTTGAAAGCAGCTGAGAATAAACTATTGCAGAATGTGACTAATGAAATTCCAAGTGTGATAACATGAACAATGGTATAAGGGTGATGAGTCCTTCTTTTTATGAGTAAAACTCAAGGAAGGATAACCTTTGATTCACTCTTCAAGGAATCAACAACTGTGGACTGTGAAACATCAGGGACAATCCTATTTTTAGGTACATGAACATGAAATGAAATGGTATTGGTATTAATGAATTTTGTGTTCAATGACTGAAAGGTGTTTGAATAACAGAGATCAGATCAGTGCCTAATCCTTTGGGAAAAGAGTCTAACACAAATTAATAGGGGGATTTCTAGGAAATACAATGATATGCCTTACAAACCACATACAATTTGGATAGTGTGCCTTACAAACTATCCCTTCAATCTAGGTTTGCTACCATCAAAATCTCAACAGATGTGTTCATTCCCTGAAATTGCACATAAGGATTTAATCCTTTCCTTGAAAGAAACTCATGCAACAATTTGATAGCTGCCTTACAACTATTATGTTCTAGATGCCTTACAAATAGATACATACAAGAATAAACACAAAGCAAAGAGACAATAATAGAACCAAGATAGAAATTGTATTGTATTTCATTGAAGTGTATCAACACATACAAGTAAGCTCTTTACTCAAAATCATAGGATCAAAAACCTGCTCTCAAAGTTTGTATTATCTGCATTCAACCATCAAGAATATGGAACTAGAGAATAGAATCCCTTGGATTGCCAAAGATTGGAACCAGGAACCAAAGACCGAAAATCATGAAAACTAGGAAGACCAAATTGACAAGTTTGACACACTATTATAGGGTCAAGTTTTGAGTTAAGTATGGTCAATAGGAAAGGGAACCTAATCTATGGTTTTGAATGATTTGGTAACCCCTAATCATTCAAAACCAAAGATTAGGTTAGGTACACCATTGATCAGCCTAATTGATGAGGAGAATCAACAACTATGGACTGTGAAACATTAGGGACCCTTCCTTGCAGGACCAAACTTGAATCAATAGATGGGCTTGAATCTCAGGTTAGGCACTCAAGTTTGACAAGAAAATAGTCCAATTGATGAGGATAAAGAACATCCTCCTTCTTCTTTGAGCTCCACATCACTCGGGTGGGTATTGCCTTATCTACACACTCAAGACACCTCATGATAAACAATAGGCCTGTAGATACATTAATGTGGAATAGTCTTCACACCCCTTCAGGTAACTTGTACCCCAATGAAGCAAATTCTTATGCAACAGCCCTACTTGCATAGAATGAGTCTAAAGACTACAGAGAACTTCCTAATACTACCACCAACATGAAAGGGAAAGGTATTTGAATGATTTTGATGTTGGGTTGAAAGGACCCCTGAGATACCCTAAGTCTCTCATAGACCAGTGCCTTATCCAATGGGCAATAGAGTCAAATGCCTCACTATAACAAAGCTATGAAACAAGAGGACAACACATTCAAATATGTTAGTGCCTTACACCAAGCATATACCACTAATCAGACCATACTTTAACTATCCATCTATGTACCCAGATATGCAATTACCTATTCAAAGGATTTTAACCCTCCCCTTAGAAGAGACCTATAAACAAGAAATACATAACCAGCATCCACTGGAAGACAAGCTTGAGACACCCTTGATACCTCATCTCATACACACCTGAAAACCAATCTTGAAATCAGTTATCTCTACAAAGACAACTCTATTACAGACACTCACTGGAAATGCAAATAGAAAGACTACAACACCCTTGATGCCATAATTAATAAGTTCAGGACTCAAATGGAGACAACTTGATAGAAGTGCAAATATGCTGATTCAAAGGATTTTAATCCTCCCACTATCAAACTGGGAGGATGAGGTGGCAGTCTTGTTGCCTTGTCGCATGATCGCAAGGGCCATCTTTTGGCCATGCGATCATGTAACACGGGCACCACATTGTGCTAGGGTCCGGTGGGAGGTGGTGGCATGGGCATTCCCGATTGGTCGATGTGGCGGTGATGTGGTAGTTTCTTGGTGGGGCCACCTGCTTGGTGCTGGCGTGTAAGGTTTTTGATTGGTCGGTAGGGTGACAAAGTGGATATGCTGGGTGGGACCGTTACTTAATGGCATGTGGCAGGGTGAATGCTAGTGGTTAGTCACATGTTCACATAGCCTTTTTCAAGGCAATGTGATCATGCGACTGACATATTGTGTTAACTCATGGTAGCGGAGTTGTGCGGTGGTAAAGGATTGCGGTGTGTCACATGTTCACATAGCCATTTTCCTAGCTTTGTGATCATGCGACAACTATTGAGATGTTGTCATTGCAGAGTTCTAAGGTGGGTCCATAGAGCCAGTGGTGCTAACGTGCTAGATTCTAATTGGTTGTTGACCAGCTAGCTGTTGGCACCCAAATTCAAATATGATTGTAGGGTTTCTTGTCAGTGTTTTCACAGTGAGCTATTTGCGACAAGTGTGGTAGCTCAAAATTGATTTTTGTAGGATAGTAGTAGTTGTGATGATGATTTCAAAGATCTATGTGGCCATCTTGATCTGATCTTGCTTCCTGGGTTTTCGTGATGAGTTAAATGCGAAGGCTTGTTATTCTTTGCATGCGGCTAGGGTTTTGATTAATGTCAAAGATCTCCATGTTTTGTACATGTGAAGTCTTCAAGCTTGCTCTAGCATTGATGTTTGTTCTTCCTGCAATAATAAATTACTTCTATTTTCATCGCAGTTAGCCTGTGTTTATGAAACCAATGCATTGTACATCAGATTTGATCTGATTTTCCTGGGTTTCTAGGCTTCTCTATAATCTTTCATTTCTTGTTGTACTGGGTGGTTGCAGACCTAAATTTTTCTCTAGATGATCTATAGCTTGTTGCAATCCTAGTTCCTATAAAAGGATTTTCAAGATCATTTAGAAGGGTTCCAGCTTAGATTTCCTTTCTAGTTCTAAGGAAGGGTCCTTTTCCTGTAGATATTTCTTTTTCTCTGCATATAGGGTGTTCTTCTTTCCCTTGTTGATTTTGAGAATAGAATATAGATTGTAACAGATGTCTTATGTATGAGATTGCAATACATTTATACTTCTATCAGATTGTCTCCATTTGAGTTTTGAGTTTATTGATTATAGCATCAAGGGTGTTGTAGTCTTTCTATTTGCATTTCCAGTGAGTGTCTGCAATAGAGTTGTTTTCACAGAAGCAACTAAGTTCAAGACTGGTTTTCAAATGTGTATGGGTAGGGATATCAAGGGTATTTCATGCTTGTCTTCTAGTGGATGTTGGTCAATGTATCATTTGTTTATAGGTCTCTTCTAAGGGGAGGGTTAAAATCCTTTGAATAGGTGATAGCACATTAGATACATTTATTAACTTAGGGTATCCTACCCCCAAGGTAGGATATATGGTACCCCTTAGGGTAATAGATTGGAATATAGATTAACTTGTTGAGTACCTAAACTGGTCTTTATGCTTGATTCTCAGGGCAGGCACTCAAGTTTGACAAGAAAACAGTCCAATTGATGAGGATTGAAAGGAATCCTCCTTCTTTGAGCTCCACATCACTCAGGTGGGTATTGCCTTATCTGCACACTCAAGACACTTGATGATAAACAATAGGCCTATAGATACATTAGTGTGGAATAGTCTTCAAACCCCTTCAGGTAACTGTACCCCAATGGAGCCAATTCATATGCAATAGCCCTACTTGCATAGAATGAGTCTAAAGACTAGAGAGAACCTCCTCCTACTACTACCAACATGAAAGGGAAAGGTATTTGAATTGAATGATTGATGTTGGGTTGAAAGGACCCCTGAGATACCCTAAGTCTCTCATAGACCAGTGCCTATTCCAATGGGCAACAAAGTCAAATACCTCACTGTAATATATACAATGATATATTAAGGCAACATCCTGATATATTAAGGCAACATACAATGAGATTGTCTGTTGTAGATACATTTATACATTAGATTAACTATGAAGCCAATTCATATACAACTATACCCTTGCAATATATATAATGATATATTAAGGCAACACCTTGATATATTAAGGCAACATACAATGAGATTGTACGTTGCAGATACATTTATACATTAGATGAACTATGGTATATAATCAATATATCCTACCTCATTAATGTGGAATAGTATTCAAACCCCTTTAGGTATCTGGTACCTAACCTATGATCAATTGGTAGTAGTAGTAGGAGTTTCTCTCTAATCTTTAGAATCATTCTATGCAAGTAGGGCTGTTGCATAGAATTTGCTTCATTGGGGTACAAGTTACCTGAAGGGGTTTGAAGAATATTCCACACTAATGTATCTAGAATAGTGTGTTCTTCTTTTTGGTCTCCAAGTTTAGGAGCCCTATGGAATAGATATTTCTTTTTCTCTACATATAGTGTGTTCTTCTTTCCCTTGCTGGTTCTAAGAATAGAATATAGATTGTAACAGATGTCTTCTTGATTGGAAAAAGAAATATATCCTCATCAATTGGACTATTTTCTTGTCAAACTTGAGTTCCTACCCTGAGAATCAAGTGTGTAATAGAGAGCTTATGAAACAAGAAGATAATACATTCAAATATGGTGATGCCTTACATCAACCACACACCATTGATTAGACCATACATTATCAAACCATCTGTGTACCCAAATGTGTTATCACCTATTCAGAGGATTTTAACCCTCCCCTTAGAAGAGACCTATAAACAAATGATACATTAACCAGCATCCACTAGAAGACAAGCATGAGACACCCTTGATATCTCAGCTCATACACACTTAAAAACCAATCTTGAACTCAGTTATCTCTACGAAGATAACTCTATTGTAGACACTCACTAGAAATGCAAATAGAAAAACTACAACACCCTTGATGCTATAATCAATAACTTCAGGATTCAAATGAAGACAATCTGATAACAATACGAATATGCTAAAATCTCATACATAAGACATCTATTACAAAATGTAACATATTCTCTGAACTAGCAATGGAGGAAGAACACCCTATATGCAGAGAAGGAGGAATATCTACAAGAAAAGGACCCTTCACTTGGAACCAATTCTCCTCAAAAATTTGCAAAAGAAGGAACCCTTTCAAAAGTCAAAATTTGACAAATTATACCACTGGTTACCTTGGAATCCCAAACAAGTTAGGATGCAACAAGCTATGGGTAACCATGGTAAGGGTTAGGGTTTCACCCACCTAACCAACTGGAAAATAGTCAAAAATTTATTACAAGGATGAAAACCAAGCGATCTAGGAGAAAGAAAATCCAAGAATGATCTCTATTGATGAAACATCTCAAAGTACTATACTAGAGATCATGAATCTACCATGAAAATTGATCAAATCAGTCACCTGCAACATGCCTCAAGGAAGAAAACCCATCCCTTCATAGTACTCAACCTCTGCAAATCAATCACATAGCTTCTCAGGGCGCTAGCAAAGAATCAGCGGTCAACATTCAAAATGGGATCAACTTTTTATCCCTTCATCAGATCACACATCTTCTCAGGCTCTAAAAATTAACTACAACAAGAACCCTGGTTACATTTATGCCTGGTCACATGATCACAAGGCACCACACTTAACCTTTACAGTCAGACCATACATTAATGTATCTGGTACCCCTAAGACATAGGCTAGTACATTGCAACAGAGTCTTCAATCTCATACATAAGACATCTGGTACCCCTCTATGTGGAATAGTCTTCAAAAATCTAAGATAATAGGATATATTGTATGAGGTTCCAGCTTAGAGTTCCTTTCTGGTTCCAAGGAAGGGTCCTTTTCCTGTAGATATTTCTTTTTCTCTGCATATAAGGTGTTCTTCTTTCCCTTGCTGGTTTTGAGAATAGAATACAGATTGTAACAGATGTCTTATGTATGAGATTGTAATACATTTATACTTCTATCAGATTGTCTCTATTTGAGTTTTGAGTTTATTGATTATAGCATCAAGGGTGTTGTAATCTTTCTATTTGCATTTCCAGTGAGTGTCTGCAATAGAGTTGTTTTCGCAAAAGCAACTAAGTTCAAGACTGGTTTTCAGATGTGTATGGGCAAGGATATCAAGGGTATTTCATGCTTGTCTTCCAGTGGATGCTGGTCAATGTATCATTTGTTTATAGGTCTCTTCTAAGGGGAGGGTTAAAATCCTTTGAATATGTGATAGAACATTTGGGTACATAGGTGGTTTGATAATGTATAGTTTGATCAATGGTGTGTGGTTGATGTAAGGCATCACCATATTTGAATGTATTGTTTTCTTGTTTCATAAGCTCTCTATTACACTGAGGTATTTGACTCTGTTGCCCATTGGAATAGGCACTGGTCTATGAGAGACTTAGGGTATCTCAGGGGTCCTTTCAACCCAACATCAATCATTCAATTCAAATACATTTCCCTTTCATGTTGATAGTAGTAGTAGGAGTTTCTCTCTAGTCTTTAGACTCATTCTATGCAAGTAGGGTTGTTGCATAAGGATTGGCTTCATTAGGGTACAAGTTACCTGAAGGGGTTTGAAGACTATTCCACACTAATCTATCTGCAGGCCTTTTATTCACCAAAAGGATGCCATGAATGTGCAGATAAGGAAATACTATTTATTTAATGATTGATGTTGGGTTGAAAGGACCCTTGAGATACCCTAAGTTACCTGAAGGATATATATCAATATATCATTGTATATATTGCAAGGGATACATTAGAAGGCACTATATACTAAAAGGTTAAAATGTCCTCTCTATTAAATAATAAAGGGAGACCCTGAGGTAAATGATTGTATATAATCAATTATCATACAATGTCCTCTCTATTATATACTATTCCACACTAATGTATCTGCAGGCCTATTGTTTATCATCAAGTGTCTTGAGTGTGCAGATAAGGTAATACCCGCCTGAGTGATGTGGAGCTCAAAGAAGAAGGAGGATTCGTTTCAATCCTAATCAATTGGACTATTTTCTTGTCAAACTTGAGTGCCTGCCCTGAGAATCAAGCATAAAGACCAGTTTAGGTACTCAACAAGTTAATATATATTCCAATCTATTACCCTAAGGGGTACCTAAGGTACCCCTAGCTCTCTATTACACTAAGGGGTACAAGTTACCTAAAGCAGTTTGAAGACTATTCCACATTAATGTATCTGCAGGCCTATGGTTTATCATGAGTTGTCTTGAGTGTGTAGATAAGGCAATACCCTTGATGCCATAATCAATAAGTTCAGGACTCAAATAAGTTGCAGACCTAAATTTTGCTCTAGATGATCTATAGCTTTTTGCAATCCGTGTTCCTATAAAAGGATTTTCAAGATCATTTAGAAGGGTTCTAGCTTAGAGTTCCTTTTTGGTTCCAAGGAAGGGTCCTTTTCCTATAGATATTTCTTTTTCTCTGCATATAGGGTGTTCTTCTTTCCCTTGCTAGTTCTGAGAATAGAATATAGATTGTAACAGATGTCTTATGTATGAGATTGCAATACATTTATACTTCTATCAGATTGTCTCCATTTGAGTTTTGAGTTTATTAATTATAGCATCAAGGGTGTTGTAGTCTTTCTATTTGCATTTCTAGTGAGTGTTTGCAATAGAGTTATTTTTCCAGAAGCAACTAAGTTCAAGACTGGTTTTCAGATGTGTATGGGTAGGGATATCAAAGGTATTTCATGCTTTTCTTCCAGTGGATGCTAGTTAATGTATCATTTGTTTATAGGTCTCTTCTAAGGGGAGGGTTAAACTTAGTTGCTTCTGCAAAAATAACTCTATTGCAGACACTCACTGGAAATGCAAATAGAAAGACTACAACACCCTTGATGCTATAATCAATAAACTCAAAACTCAAATGGAGACAATCTGATAGAAGAATAAATGTATTGCAATCTCATACATAAGACATCTATTACAATTTGTATTCTATTCTCAAAATTAGTAAGGGAAAGAAGAGCACCCTATATGCAGAGAAAAAGAAATATCTACAAGAAAAGGACCCTTCCTTGGAACTAGAAAGGAACTCTGAGCTGGAACCCTTCTAAATGATCTTCAAAATCCTTTTATAGGAACAAGGATTGCAACAAGCTATAGATCATCTAGAGAAAAATTTAGGTCTGCAACCACCCAGTACAACAAGAAATGAAAGATTATAGAGAAGCCTAGAAACCCAGGAAAATCAGATCAAATCTAATGTACAATGCATTGGTTTCATAACCACAAGCTAACTGCAATGCAAATAGAAGTAATTTCTTATTGCCTTGTCTAGAAAACCAATCTTGAACTTAGTTGCTTCTATGAAAACAACTCTATTGCAGATACTCACTGGAAATGCAAATATAAAGACTACAACACCCTTGATGCCATAATCAATAAGTTCAGGACTCAAATGGAGACAACCTGATAGAAGTGCAAGTATGCTGAAATCTCACACATAAGACATCTGTTACAATATGTATTATATTCTCTGAACTAGCAATGGAGGACGAACACCCTATATGTAGAGAAGAAGGAGAAATATCTATAGAAAAGGACCCTTCACTTGGAACCAATTCTCTTCAAAAAATTTGCAGAAGGAACCCTTACAAAGTAAAAAATATGACTACTTATACCACTAGCTGCCTTGGGAACCCAAAATAGGTTGCAACAAGTTACGAAAAGCTAAGGTTAAGCTTTCACCCACTAAACCAACTGAAAATAGCCAAAAATTAATGTAGAGGTAGGAAACCAAGCAATCCAGAGAGAGAAAATCTCAGACGGATCTACAATTATGAAAATCTATGAGACAGGATAGAAAACCAAGAATTACCATGAAAATTAGTCTAATTAGCCACTTGCAAACACACCTCGAGCACAAGACCACAGATTAGGTTAGGTACCCCTAACCTATGATCAATTGGAAACCTTAGTGTGGTCTTGACTCTAATACATAAGACATCTATTACAATCTGTATTCTATTCTCAGAACTAGCAAGGGAAAGAAGAACACCCTATATGCAGAGAAAAAGAAATATCTATTCCATAGGGCTCCTAAACTTGGAGACCAAAAAGAAGAACACACTATGGTTTGATATGGTATATAATCAATATATCTACAATATATCCTTTAAATGGGTTAAAATGTATCTTAGGTATTGTATAGATTTTCAACACTATTTAATATATATCAATAGTATATCAATATTGCAAGACACTGCCCTAAGGCAACATCCTGATGTATTGTCTTCTTGTTTCATAAGCACTCTATTACACACTTGATTCTCAGGGAAGGCACTCAAGTTTGACAAGAAAATATTCCAATTGATGAGGATATATTTATTTTTCCAATCAAGAAGAGATCTATTACAATCTGTATTTTATTCTCAGAACTAGCAAGGGAAAGAAGAACACCCTATATGTAGAGAAAAAGAAATATCTACAAAAAATTTAAATCCTCCCACTTTCAGACTGGGAGGACAAGGTGGCAGTCTTGTGGCCTTGTTGCATGATCACAAGGGCCATCTTTCGGCCATGCGATCATGTGACAAGGGTGCCATTTTGGTGGGGAGTGGTGACATGGTGTTGACGTGGTGGCTTGTTGCATGTTTGCATAGCCCTTTTCCTGACTATGCAATCATGCAACAACTATTTGGATGTCACGGTTGCGGAGTTAAGGTAGGTCCACCATCCAGGTGTTGCTGAGTTGTTTGGTTTTGATTAGTTGTTGACTGGTGAGGTGGTCGAAGACTTTTCAAAGGGGCCCGCAACTGTTGTAAATTGAATGTGGCTGCTCAATTTTCCAGGAAGCGGAAGAGATCTACAACCACATTTTAAATTTTGCCAACTAGCCATTGCATTTGAATTCAAATTTGTAGAGGGCTTTCCCAATGACAGGATGGACTGATTTTAAATGTTTTAGTGGCCTGATTGGATTTGTTTGGTGGCACCAGTGGTTTCAGGGTGATTTGGTGATTTTAATGATTACTTGCCATAGTCTTTTGCCGAGTGAGGGTTGACATGGAGGTGTGTCGCATGTTTGCATAGCTCTTGGCTATGCGATCATGTGACAACCATTGTTTTTCATGGTTTTCAAGTAGTGGTAGTTGTGATGATGATGTAGAAGATGTATGTGGCCGCGCAGATTAGATTTTCTTGCCTAGGGTGCCATGCTGATTTAAATACAGTTGACTATTTCTCTCTACAGGTAGCTAGGGATTCTATGTCAGTGATCTTAATGCTATGTACATGTGAAGTTCTTCTAGTGGGTCCTAACATCAAAATTTGTTTTTCTTGCAACAAGAAGGCATTAAATTTGCTTCACAATTAGCTTGTGGTGATGAAATTGATGCAATTGTACACCATATTTCTTCCCAAGTTTCTAGGCTTCTCTGCACTCTTTCTCTTCTTGTTGTACTAGGTGGTTGCAAACTTAATTTTTGTGTTCTAAGTGATCTATAGCTTGTTGCAATCCTTGTTCCTATAAAAATATTTTCAGGATCATTAGGAAGGGTTTGAATTTTGATCAGTTCCAAGTGTTTTGGTTTCTATTGGTTCCAAGGAAGGATCATTTTCCTGTAGATATTTCCTTTTCTTTGCATATAGAGTGTTCTTTTCCCTTGCTAGTTTTGAGAATAGAATACAGATTGTATTAGCTTATTTTATGCATGAGATTCAATACATTTTTACTATTATTAGATTGTCTCCATTTGGTTTTTAGACTTATTGATTATGGTATCAAGGGTGTTATGGTCTTTCTACTTTCATTTCCAATGAGTGTCTGCATGATGCAGGGGTAGGGTAGATACAAGTAGAATCAAGTAGAATTGAGTCCACTTGAATCCACAACAAGCCCTTGCTCAAAGTTACACAATGGAAGGAATATAAATATCACATGAACACAATGGAAACATAATGGATATGAGATAATCAACTGGCAGCAACAATAGAGAATTATATTATTTCTTTCAACATGCTCGGCTATGAGGCCTTCCGGGTTTCAGCCTTATACAGTGAGAATTATGAATTCAGAATTACAACTTGATTCCTATCTTTTTCTCCAATAATGTATCTTGATAATCCTTCCTATATCTCACCCATGATCCTCTATTGATGATCTAATACATCAATCTAGACCTCTTCTATAGCCAGTTAAGCCACAGGTCAGCCAGTCAAGCATTTAATTACAATATAGGTCCAGTCTCAAGATTTAAACCAAAACTAAGGCTAGAATGAATATAAATTGATGCACCTTTGTATTTAGGTCCTAACTTGACCCAAGAACATTCTTTTAATTGTTAAAGGTCCCATATGAGCACACAAAACATCACAAGAAGAAACACCACATGTTTGACCCAAAAATTGGTAGAAAATAGGTCCTGTGCCAAAAAGGCCATAACTTTTGACTCATAATGAATTGGAAGCTGTGCTCTTGGAAAATGGTAGTACTTTAGATTCTCTTCAATTTATTAAGTGAGAAAAATAAAATTCCTTATGGATCAAGAGAACCAACATGAACAATCAACACCAAAACTACAGGAAAACACTGTTCCGATGGCAAGGAAAATAGCTGTAACTTTGAAATAGTCCATCCAAACTTGATGTGCTCATAGGAGAAGGTTCCCAAATAGGTCCTAAAAATAATGTAAACTTCACACACCATGAAACTATCAAATGAAAATATTATAAAGAAAACTATAGCAAACAGGTACAGAAATCAGAAAATGTTTTTGGTTGATGCAAGATTGCTAAAGACCCAAGATGCTCCTGCATCAGACACCTATGGTAAATAAAGAACTGATGTCCACATCAAGTACTACTCATACTCTAACCTGAATCATAAAGATCCAACTCAACTTGTGTAATCCATGAACTATCCTCAACTGGCTTGTCTTTCCACTGAACTAGATATTCCATGTAGTCTTTTCCTCTTGTACTCTTGCCAACTCTGCTATTCAAGATCTTTTCAATGCTATCACTATTCTTCTTAGGATAGTCTGGATCATCTTCTATCTCATCATTTGATTCAAAGTACTCAAATATATCAGCAATGTTGAATATAGGTGATATATCCATGTCCTCTGGCAATTCTACTTCATAAGCATTTCCACTGTCAAACTTCTTCAGAATCTTACAAGGTCCAAACTTCTTCATTTTTAGCTTGTTGTAGGTACCAACTAGAAATCTATTCTTCTTCAAATGAATCATAACCTCATCTCCAACTTCAAAATATTTATGTCTCCTTCTCTTGTCTACTCTTTTTTTATATTTCAGATTACTGTCCTCCAAATTCTTTTTAACTTCATCATGTAAAGTTCTCATGTATTCTGCAAAATGATCAGCTTCAACACTTCTTCTGGTCTCAGTAGGTAAATCTCTCAGCTTTGTGGTTCCTTTAGGATGAAATCCATTAACAATCTCAAATGGTGTCTTCTTAGTGCTTCTATTCACTGAATTATTATATGCAAACTCTGCTTGTGCCAAAATCAAATCCCAATTAGCAGGTTTCTCTCCAACTAAACATCTCAACAAGTTACCCAAACTTCTATTCACAACTTTAGTCTATCCATCTATCTGAGGGTGAAATGTAGAACTAAACTTCAAATTAGTATTCATCTTCTTCCAAAGTGTCCTCCAAAAATAACCAGTAAACTTAGTATCTCTATCTGAAACAATAGATTTAGGCAAACCATGCAATCTTACCACTTCCTTGAAGAATAATTCAGCTACATGCAATGCATCAGATGTCTTCTTACAAGGTATGAAATGAGCCATCTTAGAAAATCTATCAACCAATACCAAAATAGAATCATTACCTCTCTGAGTTCTAGGCAATCCAAGAACAAAGTCCATACTCACATCTTCCCAAGGTCTATCAGGTACAGGAAAAGGTGTATACAATCCCAAATTCTGACTAGTTCCTTTTGCTACTTGACAAATTCTACAACCTCTAACCATTCTCTATACATCTCTGTAAATCTATGGCCAAAAGTATCTTTCTAAAATCAAATTCATTGTCTTATCAATCCCAAAATGTCTAGCAAGTCCAACACTATGTTTCTCCTTCATTATGTTCTCTCTCATAGATCCTCTAGGTATGCACAACTGAACTCCTTTAAACAACATGTCTTCTTGAATGAAATAATCAGACCACTTATCACTCACTGTGTGTTCTTTACAAGCTTTCCAAGGCTCTGAAAAATCAATGTCAACCTCATACAAATACTTCAAATCATCAAAACCAAGTACTTCAACTCTCATTTCTGTCAGCAAATTTCTTCTTCTACTCAAGGCATCAACAACCTTATTTGACTGTCCACTCTTATGCTTCAATGAAAAGCAAATATTATGTTCTTCCATTTCTCTTGTAAATGTTTTATCATCAAACAAACATACTCTGACTGTAGTACAATGACCTTCATCAAACTTCTCTACCAAAGGCAATAACACTTGTTTCTTTCCATCCATCCAAATAGTATATTGATTCAATCTACCATCATGCAAAGCTTTCCTATCATACTACCAAGGTCTACCCAAAAGAATATGACAACAATCCATAGGCATAATATCACACAAGACTTCATCATGATAATTCCCAATTTTGAATTTAACAAGGCATTGTTCACTTACAAGTAGTTTATGCTCCTTCTGGATCCAAGCAATATGGTAAGGCTTAGGATGTTTCAATCTTTTCAACTACAACTTGTTAACCAGCTCTTCGAATGCCAAATTATTAGAACTTCCACTATCAATGATTACCTTGCAACATTTATCAGCAATCTTACATTTGGTTTTGAACAAAATTTTCCTCAAAATAGGTTCCTCATCAGCTTCTTCATTCCACAAGATCCTTCTTAGCATCAAGTTCTCACCATGTTCAGGTTCATTAGACATTTCCTCAACTTCTTCACAAGCCAAATTGTTTCTACCATTACCTCCAGTCTTCTTTCCAGAGTTAGTACATTCAAAAGCTCTATGTCCTTCTTCACCACATTTGTAACAAGTACCTTTAAACCAAGATTTCTCTTCTCTTCTAACATTATTGTTATTCCTAGAGTAACCAGTATAACTACCTCTAGAGTAATTACCTCTTTTACCAGTAGGGTCATCTTCCCATCCTTTATCTTGTACTGAATTTTTAGATCTGCTACTTTCTCCATCAGATCTGCCTCTACTTCTTTGAAATCTACCACCTCTTCCTCTCTGTCTTTGATCATGTTTCTTTGTCAATCTTTCTTCAGCCTTCAAATAAAATTGGTATGCTTCTTCCACACTATCAATCTTCACATAACTAATCTCATCTTGAATAGATGTCCTTAGGCCATTTAGATATCTAGCCACCTTCTCAGCTTCATCATCCACATGTCCAGATCTGATATCCAATTTGTAAAATTCCTCAGTATATTCTTTCACACTCATGTCCTTTTGTCTTAGATTTTGCATCTTTCTCATCAGACTAACTTGGTAGTCAGCTGGAAGAAACTTGTTCTTCATCTTTCCAAGCATCTTCATCCATGTTTTGATCTTTTCTTTTCCTCTCTTCTGTCTCTTAGTTTGCAAATGATCCCACCAAAGAGATGCATGCCCTTTCAACTTTGTGACTGCTATCTTAACCTTCTTATTATCAGGAGTACCTTCATACTCAAAGTATTTATCCATCTTAGAGATCCAATCCAAAAGTGTATCGGTCTCAAGTCTTCCATCATAGCAAGCAACTTCAACTGCAGGTCTGGAGTTAGCCTTAGACAAAACTCTCAAAAGTCTTTCCTCATCTTGTTCAACTTTAGGTTCAACATTAGTTGCTGCTTCTTCTTCTTCATCACTAACATCTTCAAGATGTGCTCCTCTTCTCTGGGCTGTCTCTACAGCTTCAAGCCTAGTTGCAATTTGCCTCAACATATCCATGATAGCATTATCATTTCCTCTACCTTGAACCATCTTGACAATCAGGTTCCAGCAAGATCATAACCTTTTGTAAGTTATAGGTCAGATCTCAAATCTACCACCCTACAACCAAATCCAATAAGGTTCTCCATGATCCAGTACACAAGAAATAACTCGCTCTGATACCACTTGACGTAGGGGTAGGGTAGATACAAGCAGAATCAAGCAGAATTGAGTCCACTTGAATCCACAACAAGCCCTTGCTCAAATTTACACAATGGAAGAAATATAAATATCACATGAACATAATGGAAACACAATGGATATGATACAATCAACTATTAGAAACAACAAAGATTTATATTATTTCTTTCAACATGCCCGGCTGTGAGGCCTTCTGGGTTTTGGCCTTATACACTGAGAATTATGAATTTAGAATTACAGCTTGCATCCTATCTTTTTCTCCAATGATGTATCTTGATAATCCTTCCTATATCTCACCCATGATCCTCTATTGATGATCTACTATATCAATCTAGACCCCTTATGTAGCCAGCTAAGCCACAGGTCACATAGTCAGGTATTTAATTACAATATAGGTCCAATCTCAAGATTTAAACCAAAACTAATGCTAGAATGAATATAAATTGATGCGCCTTTGGATTTAGGTCCTAAATTGACCCAAGAACATGCCTTTAAGTGCACAAGGTCCCATATGAGCACACAGAACATTGCAAGAAGAAACACCACATGTTTCACCCAAAAACTGGCAGGAAATAGGTCCTGAGGAAAAATAGGCATAGTTTTTTACTCATAATGAATTGGAGTTTGTGCTCTTGGGAAATGATATTAATTTAGGTCCACTTTAAGTTCTTAATTTTTCAAAATAAAATTCCTTATAGATCAAGGTCGCCAACATGAACAATCAGCACCAAAACTGCAGGAACCGCTCAGACGTGAAATTGGTAGAAAATAGGTCCTGTGCCAAAAAAACCATAACTTTTGATTCATAATGAATTGGAAGCTGCGCTCTTGGAAAATAGTATTAATTTAGGTCCTCTTCAAGTCATTAAGTTAACAAAATAAAATTCCTTATGGATCAAGAGAACCAACATGAACAATCAGCACCAAAACTACAGGAAAACACTGTTCCGACGGAAAGGAAAATAGCTGTAACTTTGAAACAGTCCATCCAAACTTGATGTGCTCATAGGAGAAGGTTCAAAAATAGGTCCTAAAAATAATGTAAGCTTCAAACACCATGAAACTATCAAATTCAAATATTATAAGGAAAACTACAGAAAATAGGTACAGAAATCAGAAAATGTTTTTGGTTGATGCAAGATTGCCAAAGACCCAAGATGCTCCTACATCACTGCAATAGAGTTGTTTTCACAGAAGCAACTAAGTCTAGGATTGGTTTTCATATGTGTATGAGCTGAGGTATCAAGGTTATTTCATGCTTGTCTTCTAGTGGATGCTAGTTATGTATTGCCTGTTTATGGATCTCTTCTAAGGGGAGGGTTAAAATCCTTTAAATGAGTGATAACACATTTGGGTACACGAGTGTATAGTTGAAGTATGGTCTAAATGATGGTGCATGTTTGGTGTAAGGCATAAAAATATTTCAATGTATTATCTTCTTGTTTCATAGCTCTCTATTACAGTGAGGTATTTGAATCTATTTCCCATAAGAAATAGGTTAGGGTATTCTCAGAACCAGCAAGAGAAAGAAGAACACCCTATATGCAGAGAAAAAAAATTATCTATTCCATAGGGCTCCTAAACTTGGAGACCAAAAATAAGAACACACTATTCCAGATACATTAGTGTGGAATAGTCTTCAAACCCCTTCAAGTAACTTGTACCCCAATGAAGCAAATTATATGCAACAACCCTACTTGCATAGAATGAGTCTAAAGAACCCTTCTAGTTTAAGGACATAGATGGTTTGATAATGTATGGTCTTATCAATGGTGTGTGGTTGATGTAAGGCATCACCATAGTTGAATGTATTGTCTTCTTATTTTATAAGCTCTCTGTTACAGTGAGGTATTTGACTCTGCTACCCCTTGGATAAGGCACTAGTCTATAAGAGACTTAGGGTATCTCAGGGGTCCTTTCAACCCAACATTAAATCAATTACCTTTCCCTTTCATGTTGGTAGTAGTAGTAGGAGTTTCTCTCTAGTATTTAGGCTCATTCTATGCAAGTAGGATAGTTGCATAAGGATTGTCTTCATTGGGGTACAAGTTACCTGAAAGGGTTTGAAGACTATTCCACACTAGACTGTCTGCAGGCCTTTTATTCACCAAAAGGATGTGATGAGTGTGTAGATAAGGCAATATCAACTTGAGTGATGTGGAGCTCAAAGAAGAAGGAGGATGTTCTTTGTTGGAGCTTTTCCTTGTAGGACCAAACTTGAATCAAATAGGTGGGCTTGAATGACAGGTTAGGTACTCAAGTTTGACAAGAAAACAATCCAATTGATGAGGATAAAGAACATCCTCCTTCTTATTTGAGTTCCACATCACTTAGGTGGGTATTTCCTTATCTACACACTCATGACATCCTTTTGGTGAACAAAAGGTCTGCAAACAGATTAGTGTGGAATAGTCTTCAAACCCCTTCAGGTAACTTGTACCCCAATGAAGCCAATCCTTATGCAACAGCCCTACTTGCATAGAATGAGTCTAAAGACTAGAGAGAAACTCCTAATACTACTACCAACATGAAAGGGAAAGGTATTTGAATGATTTTGATGTTGGGTTGAAAGGACCCCTGAGATACCCTAAGTCTCTCATAGACCAGTGCCTTATCCATTGGGCAATAGAGTCAAATGCCTCACTATAACAAAGCTATGAAACAAGAGGACAACACATTCAAATATGTTAGTGCCTTACACCAAGCATATACCACTAATCAGACCATACTTCAACTATCTATCTGTGTACCCAGATATGCAATTACCTATTCAAAGGATTTTAACCCTCACCTTAGAAGAGACCTATAAACAAGAAATACATAACCAGCATCCACTGGAAGACAAGCATGAGACACCCTTGATACCTCAGCTCATACACACTTGAAAACCAATCTTAAACTCAGTTATCTCTGTGAAGACAACTCTATTGTAGACACTCATTGGAAATGCAAATAGAAAGACTACAACACCCTTGATGCCATAATCAATAAGTTCAGGACTCAAATGGAGATAACTTGATAGAAGTGCAAATATGCTAAAATCTCACACATAAGACATCTATTACAAAATGTATCATATTCTCTAAACCAACAATGGAGGAAGAACACCCTATATGTAGACAAGAAGGAGAAATATCTACAGGAAAAGGACCCTTCACTTGGAACCAATTCTCCTCAAAAATTTGCAGAAGAAGGAACCCACACAAAGTAAAAAATTCAACTATTTATACCCCCCTAGTCATCTTGGAAACCCAAAACAGGTTGCAACAAGCTACGGATGACTAGGGTCAAAGTTTCACCCACCTCAACCAACTAGAAATACATCATAATTTAAAAACTCCTGGAGGGAAAACTAAGCACATGTCTATCAGACCAAGGATGATCTTCGCACTTGAGAAGAATCTCTGAGAAGGATAGGAAGATCATAAATTTACCATGCAAATCAAACTGAATAGACCTACAAAATGCCTCGAGCAACAAAATTTATCCATCACCACATGGTACCAGTCCCATAGGCAACCACCCAACTCACTGGACCATTCTGCAACCACTAGCACCACCAACCAAATCAAATCTAGCCGAAGAAGTAATAAAAACCAATCCTTATGTCGTTGGAACTTATTAGAAAATTCAAAAATGAATTTCAACGGTTATGATAGAGAGCATTAAGACAGGACCGTAGATGCACTTTGTTTCCTGGCAAATCAGGTGGCCCGATATAATCTTTAAAACTACCATGGGACCCCTAGACAAGTCAACCACCACCTCATAAATCCCTCAGTGAATGAAGGCAATAGCAAATAGGACCAACTACCCAACTCTTCAATGGCGACATCCAAATAGTTGTCGCATGATCGCATAGCTAGGAAACGGGCTATGCAAACATGTGATAACCCGCAAACCTTTACCTTGCCACATAACCTCCACCACTGCTAACAAAAAGTGTCAGTTGCATGATTGCATAGCCTTGAAAAAGTTTATGCAAACATGCAACTAACTACCAGCATTCACCACTACTACCACCATGCTGACCAATCAGGAATTCCCACTCCACCACCTATCATCGGGCCCCAGCAAGGAAGAAACTTTTCACATGGTTGCAAGCCATGAAAATGGCCCTTGCGATCATGCGACAAGGCCATAAGATTGACACCTTGTCACCTGCCGACCAATGAAAAGTGAACACCAGCACAGCGTGACATCTTGGACCCACCGCATTGTTAAACAATCGGGAAGACACCACATCACCACCCGCCAACGGGCCCCAGCATAATGTGGCACCCTTGTCACATGGTCGCATGGCCAAAAGATGGCCCTTGCAATCATGCGACAAGGCCATGAGACTACCACCTCATCCTCCTAGTCTGCCAGTGGGACCACAATACTTCCATCACCAATGGACCCCATGCACAGGTGTCAACCAGTCACATGGTCGCATGTCAGAAATTTTTAACATGCAATCATGTGACAACCAATCATTTTAAAACCCCTAAAGACCCAGGCCCACCATCTAGTTGGACTTGCACAGTTAGGGAATGCCAACAAATAGGGTAGAAGAGCGAGATTGAAAACATCATGGGTTTTCAAAAACATTGTGGGTTTTTGACACTTAGGCAAATTCTGAGACTATCTCTTGTAGACCTTAAAACTTGAATATCTCCCTGGGTTTTATGATTTAGGAGATGTGATCTGAACTGGAGCAAGGTGACAACATGAAGAACATAGGGCTAAGAGCACAAACCATGAAACATTATGGATTTTCTTCACACATTAAAACTGTGATTACAAGCCAGGTAGAGACAACTTTACTTCAAAACATTTGCAGGGAACAGGTCGTTTTCATAGGATTTTTCATTGATAGGAAAATGGACTAACAGTCACTCTAGTTGGGGATGCATGCCTCTTGCAGGCATGGCAAGAATTTAGATCTCTGGGAAAGTGGACCACCCACATGACAAAAATAAGGGACCTTAAAAAACACAGGGAACAAACCAGGAAAGAAACACACAACAGGAAATGGAAAGATATTTACAAAATTTACAAGTATTTACAACTAGGCTCAAGGCCCCAAAAGAAAACTAGTGACCCTCCTGAATCAAAAATCTAATTCTCATCCACATATGTGACCCACCACCTGAAAATTTTATGATCATCCTGCTGCAAATGTATGTGAATAACCATGGGCTGAAGAATGAAAATGTAATGATCATTACCCATGTTTTTCCAATCATGGCTATTGTATTGACACTCATATTCATACTCCAAGAATTAGGGAACATCATCTACTTGTTCCTGATGATTGGAAACAAAAATTTGATCTAGTAATGCACCAAAAAATGTAGCATATGGAGCATCATGCATTACTATACAGTTACCTAGCTGAGAAGGACTTGAATCCTCTGATTTACCTTCATGTATTGCTTTAGCCACTAAGCAACTTGGTTCATCAATGATATCCTCACTGACTAGATCATGAACCAAGCGAAGGTCTTCTTCACTATCATATCTAGCAAAAGAAGGAAAAGAGTATGAATCTTCAACCACTTCTTTTGCAGGGAAACCACATGAGGAGAACTCTAATGAACATGAATCATCAAAAATATGAGCATCCTGCATCTTGTCAACATTTGACAAACCCAAAAATTGCTGGTGGGTGGGAGGGAAAACATTAATACATATATTAGGGATATCTACATTGCTTGAAGCTGAACAAATGTTGATGACTTGATTGTCATGTTGTACCTGGTTGCTATCTAGTAATGTGGGGGCAACAAAAGAATCAAAGGCACACATGTCAAAGTCAAAACCTATTGACTCATGCTCTCGGTCAAAATCAATGTATGTTGGATGTAGGAACTCAGAGTCATCCCTCCCTACATACCTGAGATATTCAAGAGATAGGAGATCTGAAATTTGTTCACTATGAAGTGAGAAATAGTCCACAAGAACACCCTCCTCTAACATACAATCATCAGCAACATATTCATCAATCCAATCCTTTTCTTCATCTGATTGACTGCATAAAATTTCTACCCCATACTGAGAAAGAGCATCACTCTCATGATTGCAAGAAAGAGTGTCATCACTTGACACATCTCCTTCATAACTTCCATCATTCTCAATATTAGTACCAAAGAGAAAAACCTCAAGTGCATCCTCAAGCACAAGACTATCATCACTAAGTACCTAATCCCTGATACATCCATAATACTCCTCCCACAAAGCATCTAACCAACTAGTTGACTCAGGAAAACAAAGCTCTAGGAATAAACCAATGAATTTAGATTCAAGAAACTCAACATCATCTGGAAGCTCATCATATGCACCACAAAATCTATCATAAAAAAGAGATATGGATAGATCCTATCTGCACCCCACCTTCAATCTTACCAATTTTATGCAATCTCTAAGGATGCCTTGTTCAAGAAATGCAAGCTCCTCCTCAAGCTTACCCTTTACAAGTTTAATGTAGTACTTCCATAAGATTTTGCAGAGATGCAACTGAAAACTTGAAGTATGCAAACCTCTACTCACACCTTACTCCTTTTCCTAGTGCTTAATCACTTAATAAGGAGACATTTAGACCTTGAAAAATACCTGTGAGTTTTGCAGCAAAAGACTTTGTTGACTAGAAGGCAGGGTAGATCTAGAGCTCATCTTGTAGCTCCATCAAGTTCTTTGTAGTGTAGAGTCACCACCTCCTTGAAAAGGAAAGTATGTCTTATGTAGTATCTCTTCCAATCAACCAAAACTCACCAAGTAAACATGCACTATTTATTAGAAGATTCACTAATCAAACAGAGAAATCAGAGCCGCCACTCAACACGTAGTGAGAAAATATCAGCAAATGCTTTGTTTTTATATCTGACTCTTTTCTAGACTCTCCCCAGTAGAGTCACCATTTTGTTGGAGCTTTTCCTTGTAGGACCAAACTTGAATCAAATAGGTGGGCTTGAATCATAGGTTAGGTACTCAAGTTTGACAAGAAAATAGTCCAATTGATGAGGATAAAGAACATTCTCCTTTTTTGAGCTCCACATCACTTAGGTAGGTATTGCCTTATCTGCACACTCATGACATCCTTTTGGTGAACAAAAGGCTTGTAGACAGATTAGTGTGGAATAGTCTTCAAACCCCTTTAGGTAACTTGTACCCGAATGAAGCCAATCCTTATGCAACAACCCTACTTGCATAGAATGAGTCTAAAGACTAGAGAGAAACTCCTACTACTACTACCAACATGATAGGGAAAGGTATTTGAATGATTTTGATGTTGGGTTGAAAGGACGCTTGAGATACCCTAAGTCTCTCATAGACCAGTGCCTTATCCATTAGGCAATAGAGTCAAATGCCTCACTATAATAGAGCTATGAAATAAGAGGACAACACATTCAAATATGTTAGTGCCTTAAACCAAGCATATACCACTAATCAGACCATACTTTAACTATCCATCTGTGTACCCAGATATGCAATTACCTATTCAAAGAATTTTAACCCTCCCCTTAGAAGAGACCTATAAACAAGTAATACATAACTAGCATCCATTGGAAGACAAGCATGAGACACCCTTCATACCTCAGCTCATACATGCCTGAAAAACCAATCTTGAACTTAGTTATCTCTACGAAGACAACTCTATTGCAGACACTCACTAGAAATGCAAATAGAAATACTACAACACCCTTGATGCCATAATCAATAAGTTTAGGACTCAAATGGAGACAACTTGATAGAAGTGAAAATATGCTGAAATCTCACACATAAGACATCATATTCTCTGAACCAGCAATGGAGGAAGAACACCCTATATGCAAAGAAGAAAGAGAAATATCTACAAGAAAAGGACCCTTCACTTGGAACCAATTCTCCTCAAAAATTTGCAGAAGAAGGAACCCACACAAAGTCAGAAATTCAACTATTTATACCCCCTAGTCATCTTGGAATCCTAAAATAGGTTGCAACAAGCTACGGATGACTAGGGTCAAAGTTTCACCCACCTCAACCAACTAGAAATACATCAAAATTTTAAAACTCCTGGAGGGAAAACCAAGCACATGTCTATCAGACCAAGGATGATCTTTGCACTTGAGAAGAATCTCTGAGAAGGATAGGAAGATCATAAATTTACCATGCAAATCAAACTGAATAGACTTGCAAAATGCCTTGAGCAACAAAATTTATCCATCACCACACGGTACCAGTCCCACAGGCAACCACCCAACTCACTGGACCATTCTGCAACCACTGGCACCACCAACCAAATCAAATCTGGCTGAAGAAGTAATAAAAACTAGTCCTTCTATCACTGGAACTTCGTAGGAAATTCAAAAATGAATTTCAATGGTTATGACAAAGAGCATTAAGACACGACTGTAGATGCACTTTGTTTCCTAGCAAATTGGGTGGCCCAATATAATCTTTAAAACTACCGCGGGACCCCCAGACAAGTCAACCACCACCTCATAAATCCCTCAGTGAATGAAGATAGTAGCAGATAAGACCCACTACCCAACTCTGCAACGATGACATCCAAACAGTTGTTGGATGATCACATAGCTAGGAAATGGGCTATGCAAACATGTGATAATCCGCAGACCTTTACCTTGCCGCATAACCGCCGCCGCTGCTAACACAAAGTTTTAGTCACATGATCACATAGCCTTGAAAAAGGCTATGTGAACATGAAACTAATTGCCAGCATTCACCACTGCTACTGCCACACTGACCAATCAGGAATTCCCACTCCACCACCTATCATCAGGCCCCAGCAAGGAAGAAACTTGTTGCATGGTCGTAAGCTGTGAAAATGGCCCTTGTGATCATGCAACAAGGCCATAAGACCGCCACCTTGTCACCCATCAGCCAATGAAAAGTGAACACCAACACCGCGTGACATCTTGGACCCACTGCACCGTCGACCAATCGGGAAGATGCCACATCACCACCTACCAATGGGCCCCAGAACAACATGGCACCCTTTTCGCATGGTCGCATGGCCAAAAGATGGCCCTTGCGATCATACAAAAAGGCCACGAGACTACCACCTCATCCTCCCAGTCTACCAGTGGGACCACAATACTTCCATCACCAACAGGCCCCATGCACAAGTGTCAATTGGTTGCATGGTCGCATGTCAAAATTTTTTGACATGCGATCATGCGACAACCAATCATTTTAAAACCTTTGAAGACACAAGCCCACCATCCAATTGGACTTGTGCAGTTAGGGAATGCCAACAAACAGGGTAGAAGAGTGAGATCGAAAACATCCAAGGTTTTCAGTGAAAGATCAAAAACATCATGGGTTTTCAAAAACATTGTGGGTTTTTCGACACTTAGGCAAATTCTAAGACTATCTCCTGCAGACCTTAAAACTTGAATATCTCCCTATGTTTTATGATTTAGGAGATGTGATCTGAACTAGAGCAAGGTGACAACATGAAGAACATAGGGCTAAGAGTGTAAACCATGAAACATTATGGATTTTCTTCGCACATTAAAACTGTGATTATAGGTCGGGTAGAGACAACTTTACTTCAAAAAATTTGTAGGGAATAGGCCATTTTCATAAGATTTTGCATTGATAGGAAAATGGACTAACAGCACCTATATCTATCAGTCTTTCATGGAGCTCCTTTGCTCCACTTCTCATTTTGCCTCTCCTAGCCTGGAATTGACTCTTGTCTTAGTCTAGGGGGCATCCACTGTTTTGAGCTTATCTTGGGTCTCTTTGTGCATCTGGGTTTCTTGGGCACCTTGGTTCCAATGGTGTTTTTCAACACTCTCCAATTGTGTTTTTCAACACTACCCCAGCATCAAGTGTTTGTTAACACTTATCAGATATCCTACCCATAGTCTAGATGATGCAATATTTCTCACTAGTAGATGCGATACTCAAAGTTTGACTCTATGACCTACACACATGCACTTAAACACTTGACTCACTGAGACTTGCTTGACTTTATTTCTTTGTGTGCTATCTATGATGATTTCTTTGATGAGTGTTCTATCCCTAATAGTTTTTGATGATGCTGAGATAGAAGAATGGGGCATCTTTCCGCTGTTTTGAGCTTATCTTGGGTCTCTTTGTGCATCCGGGTTTCTTGGGCACCTTGGTTCCAATGGTTTTTTTCAACACTCCCCAATTGTTTTTTTCAACACACCCCAATTATGTTTTTCAACACTACCCCAGCGTCGAGTGTTTGTTAACACTTATCAGATATCCTACCCATAGTCTAGATGATGCAATATTTCTCACTAGCAGATGAGATACTCAAAGTTTGACTCTATGACCTAAACACATGCACTTAAACACTTGACTCACTGAGACTTGCTTGAATTTATTTCTTTGTGTGTTGTCTATGATGATTTCTTTGATGAGTTTTATGTCCCTAATAGTTTTTGATGATGCTGAGATAGAAGACTGGGGCATGAGGACCTATTTTATTTCTTTCTCTGCTTGTGGGTATATTTTGTTGGTCCTAACTATCATTAGCATTTATGCTTGTTCCACTTGACATTAGGGTCTATAAGGTGTTATCCTTGACTATTTTTGCAAGTGCATACTTATAGCCATCTTGACTTTCCTTGTGTCTCGATGTGAATATAATCTTGCTACATTAAACTTAGGTAATCTCACTACACTAGTCATCTTGACCTATATGTCTTTGATGCCTAGGTGGGATTTCCATATATCTATCTGATATAGATCATATTCAGATTCACATAGTTATACTAGTGTGTATTATATGATCTTGTGATGCTACCAATAATGCTCGATGATGAATATTAGAGTCTAATAGCTTTGTGACCTTTCAAGTAAACCACTTTTCATAGTAGCTTGCATTCTTAAGTTCATGATAGTTATTTTTGCATCTTGCATATGGAGAGAGCTCTCCTTTCATCTTTCATGGACTTATTAGTCAAACTGCACTCACCTTTCACTTCTTCCCAATCATGTCTTTCGCTTCTTGTCTTTCATATCACATCATTTTCTATTCATTTCAGGATTGAAATTGAAATCTTAGTTCACCTTAATCGTCAAAATCACCTTTCTCCTTCTTCCACACAGTTGGCTAACCTTTTGAGGCCTGATCCTTCGATCTTCATTGGGGCATCCTTTCCTTCTTCATCTCCATCTCTCTCACCCTTCTAGTCTTTCATTCATTTCATTCATCTCTCTCCGAGGTTTTGACTGGGGCATATCTTCACTACTTGATGGTTATCCTATCATCTTTCATCTTTGATTATGATTTCTAGTGATTTGATCATGTTGCTCTTGCTTCTGCATTCCCTCTACCTAATTTCTCTTTTGATCTCGAGGGGGTAGACACATCATATCCTATTGGCTATTCTCTAGAGCATATGCTTGACCATTCCATTTTCTCTGATCAATCTATCTTTGCGCTTGACATGTTAGTTCTCATCTCAAGTTCTGATATTATCCATCTCTTTCCTAAGTGTTTAGTACTGTCACTACCAGGCTAATCATGTAGGATCTTCTATCTCTCTGCACTTCATTCTTTGGACTCAGATCTCTTTTTCCTTCTTGGCTGATCTATTCTTTGACATAATGTGTTCCCAGATCGATCACACATTAGTCAAAGAGAGAAAAATGTAATCATCTAAAAATGGTCATCTAGACTATTAGCCCCTTGCTAGCATTATTTGCTAAAATCATCAATTGCTTATTTTTGATCAAATCCTAGTTCTATAATTTATTCAATTATTTTCTATGGGCTAACCATCTTATTCCTAAGTCTTTATTTAATTAAAAGGAATCTCCTCCTCTTTTAATTAAATAAAAAACCCCCCACTTTTCCTCTTATCCTAAGTTGCACAAATAAAACATTATTCTTATTTTATAAAAAAGGAAAAGCACTTTTTATCTCATATGGGCACAAAAGTCAACCCTTATTTTCTCATTGGAGGATACTTGTGCACATGGATTTCTCCTCTTTGATGCTCCACCATTGATTAAATCCTTTTCCTCTTAATCTCCATGGTCCATTCCTTCTCATTTCTTATAAAAGGAGAGCTCTCTTCTTCATTCTAGATCCCCAAATTTTTATGCTAACTTTATGCTGCAGGATTTCTTAGAGACTTTAGAGCTTTTGAAGACTTTGGAGCATTTTGGAGATCTTTCTACATTTAGCTTTCATTCTTGCATTCTTAGCTTAGCTTCATGTTTATGCTTTCTTAGATTAGTTTCCTTTCAAGCTCTAGCTTAGATCTCACATAGTCTAAATAGTAAAGATTTGTAATACTTCTATCTTTCATTTTTATAGCTTAGCTTGCATTTCCATTTCTAGCATAGTTGCATTGCATTTTCATTTCCATTTGATTCTTGGGGATATTGGCATTCTTTCCCTTGTCTTCATTTGAATCTCCCATTGCATGGTTTACTAGCAAGGTTATTGGCTTAATAGCTCTAGCTGAGAGCATTCTTAACACCCTTGCACTCCATGCCTAGGGAGCTCTAAATAAATTTCTCAAGGTTTCCAATCCATGGATTCTCTTGGAAGCAATGATTTAGAGAAGTGCACATCTTAGTGTGTACACTAACATTCTGCAAATATGATCTTTTCAGCTCTTGGATTCCTTCTTATGTTCTCAGGAACTGATCTTCAATGCTCTCCATTTCTTCAATTTGTCTCTCCCTTAGATAGTTCTCATCGATGCATATTCAGATTATCTCTCCCTTTGTTTCATATTGTTTATCTCTCTCTTTGACGACAATTCCAAAGAAACAAATAAACAAATAGCTCTTTAGTAGACAAGTAACTCTCTGTTGTCTGGTGCATACTCTGTATCTCTATATACTAATATGCCATTCTGTTCCAGTACCTTTCACAACTTTAGACATGCTCCAAAGTGTGAACTATGCTACATCAACATGAATGATCTTCTGATAAGATTAGGCTAATGCAACATTTGAATCACCTTAGTGATCAGTATACAGGGGACGGACCCCAAGTCTAGTCCTCAAATACTCAAATGTGTCCTTTGGTAGAGCTTTTGTAAATATATCTACAAGTTGTTCTTTTGATGTAACAAACTCTAGCTTAACTTTCTTCTCTTGTACTTGTTCTCTCAAGTAGTGATACTTAATTGATATATGCTTTTTTTTAGAATGCATCACTCGATTCTTTGAAATGTTTATTGCACTGGTGTTATCATAGTAGATAATCACCAGCTTAGTGATTATCTCATTCATACCTTCCAGAACTTGTTTAATATATGCAATGTTTGAACAATTTGTAGCAGCAACAACATACTTTGCTTTGGTTGTATACTGAGAAATGAAAGCCTACTTCTTACTTGTCCAGGTAACAAGTCTTTCACCAAAGAAGAATGCTCCTCTAGTGGTGCTTTTTCTGTCATCCACATTTCCAACCCAATCAACATCAGTATAGACTCTGAGTTCAAACTTGCCTTCCTTAGGATACCATAATCTATAGTCTTCTATTTTCTTCAGGTATCTTAAGATTATTTTAGTATAAATCATGTGTGATTCTCTAGGATTAGCAGAAAATCTAGCAATTATTCCCATAGCATGTGCTGTATCTGGTCTACTGTGAACTCATACATTAGCTTACCAATCATTGATTGGTACATTGTCTAGTTTACTTCTATAGTTTCATCTTCATTAGTCAATTTACATCCAGTAACCATCGGTGTTCCCATAGGTTTAGCATCTTCCATGCCAAATGTTTTCAATACTTCTTTTATGTATTTAGACTGTGTGATGAATATCCCATCACTCTGTTGGATCACTTGTAGTCCAAGAAAAAACTTAATCTCTCTAAACATAGACATTTCAAACTCATTCCTCATATCATCAACAAAGGCTTTACATATTTGATCTTGACCTCCAAATATGATATCATCCACAAATATCTCAGCAATAAGAATTATATCATCAGTATCTCCTTTCATATATAGATTATTGGTCTCACTTGTTCTTGCAAATCCTATACTTAACAAATAAGTATGCAGCCTTTCATACTAGGTTCTTGGTGCTTGCTTTAAACCATATCTTTGTTTTCTGGATCAACAAACCCTTCAGGTTGTTCTATGTAGACTTCTTATTCAATTATTCCTTTCAAAAACACTGACTTGACATCCATTTGATATACCTTGAATTTCTTGTGTGCAGCATATGCAAGTAGCATTCTGACTCCTTCCAATCTAACAACAGGTGCAAAGGTTTCACCATAGTCTATGCCTTCCTCCTATGCATATCTGTTGCATACTAGTCTAGCTTTATTTCTTGTCACTTCTCCATTCTCATTCTGCTTGTTCCTAAATATCCACTTAGTACCAATAACATTCTTATCTTTAGGTCGAGGTACTAAGGTCCAAGTTTTGTTCTTTTCTATTTGTTCTATTTCTTCCTTCATTGCATTAACCCATTCATCATTCTCCAATGCAACTTTCACATTTTTAGGCTCATAATCACGAACTAGACATGTACCTTGTCTTGCTTTGCTCCTTGTTTGCATGCCAGCTTCCTTATCTCCAATGATTTGTGATTCAGGATAGTGTCTTCTGAAAAAAATCACCAGTATCCTATCTCTCATTTCCTATTCATCATGTGCAGGTTCATTTGCTTGCTTGGTATGGCCAGTATGCTCATCAGTTTCTCTTTCCTACTGTTCGGTATTATTTTCCTACTAACTAGTTATCATAGGCTGAGGCTTCGGTAAATACTCTGGTTGTTCAATGTAAGTGAATCTACTGTAGTCCTCTAGTTCCTTTGTACTTTCCTCTGTGTTCTTTTCATCAAAATCATCAACACGGATGTTAGTGCTTTCAATCATTTTATTAGTAGTTTTATTTAGACATTTATATGCTTTTCTTTTACTAGAATATCCTAGGAATATCCCTTCATCACCTTTTGACTCGAATTTTCCATTCTTCTCATCTTTTAGAATAAAACATATGCTTCCAAAAATTCTGAAATAACTTACAGTAGCTTTGTGTCCAAACCACAACTCATAGGGTGTCTTGTTGGTGTCCTTTTTCAATTGCACTCAGTTAAGCACATAAACTATTGTACTGGCAGCTTCCCTCTAGTATGTCTGAGCAACATTCTTTTGTAGCATCAATGTCCTAGCACAGTCAACTATTGACCTGTTCCTTCTTTCAGTAATGCCATTTTGCTGAGGTGTCCTTGGTGTTGAGACCTATCTTTTAATACCATGCTCATTACATAAATTAATAAATTCATCAGAGATAACTTCACCTCCTCTATCAGATCTTAGGAATTTCAATTCCTTTCTAGTCTCTTTTTCTACCTTATCTTAATACCACTTAAACATCTCAAATGCTTCAAATTTTTCTTTTAAGAACATAACAGTCATCAATCTAGTATAGTCATCAACAAAAAGAATAAAGTACCTATCACCATAATAACTCTGAGTTCTCATAAGACCACATAGGTCAGTATGAACCAACTCAAGTATCTTCTTTGTTGAGTAATCCTTACTTTTGAAACTAGATTGAGTCATCTTACTCTTCTGGCATTCATGACACAACATGATCCGATTTTGACAAGTTAGGTAACCCTCTAACTCTTTTCCTTTTACTGATCTTAATCATGTTATCAAAGTTCACATGGCATAACCTTTTATGCCACAAACCAAGCATCTTCATTTTTCATCATCAAGCAAGAAGACTCATCAATATCAAGATAAAATAGATTACCTCTTGATTGTGCTCTAGTTCCTACTAGTCTTCCTCCATCATCAAAAATTTTCACTTTCTTGCTCTCAAAAGCAACTCGATGACTTGAATTATTCAGTTGTGCCACACTTAACAAGTTATAGTTCAATCCATCTACCCAATAAGCATTATCACATTTTATCATATAATTTATCATTAAGGTTCCTTGACCTCTTACCATACAGGGTGTGTCATTACCCATCTTAACTGAACCTCCATTGTATTCTTCAAGTACATCAAAATTCTCCTCATCACTAGTCATGTGATGTGTCTAGCCACTGTCTATGATCCATGTATTATTTTTGTTAACTTTAGATATCAGTGCTATTTCTTCATGCTTTTCTTCTTCTTCCTCTGAGTCATCTTTCATAGCAACAAATAAAACTTCTACATAATCATCAGAATCAGATTCAGATTCATTATTCTCAGCTATGAAACATACCTTTTTCCCTTTGTCATTATTGTCTCAATTATCTTTGTTGTGTCAATAGCCTCTATTGAATCTTCTCCCATAGCTTCCTTCATATCGGTCTTTGGTTCTATCATCATCTTTCTTATGTGGACATCTAGTAGTGATCTGGCCAACCTCTTTACAATTAAAGCATGCCAAAGGTATCTTACCTTTATACCTTCCTTTACCTTTGGGCAATCTTCTAGCCATAAGAGCTTCAAGTTCATCAAGCTCATCATCAGTATTACTGTCACTATCATTTTTATGACTCCTGCTAGACTTACTAATCTTCAAAGAAGACATGAAAGTGGATTCTATAGATTGTACAACACTGTTATCAAAATTATTTAACTCAAAGGTTGTGAGTTTACCAATCAGATTGTCAAGTGTAAGTACATTAGCAGATGCAGACCTTGTCTCATGAATAGTAGATATCCTGATTGCGTAAGCTGACAGTAAGGTTATGAGTACTTTTCTTACAAAATTTTCTTCACTAATGACTCCATCAAATGCTCTAATAGCATGTACTACCTCTTTCAGTCTATTTTTATATTGCACAATATTCTCACCTTCTTTCATCTTCATATCATCAAATCTGCCCCTTAGGCTCTTTGCTCTGGCTCTTTTAACCTGTACATCTCCATTGTAAACTTGAGAAAGTTTATCCCACATGGCTTTTGTAGTAGTGCAACTTTTGATATCTTCAAATTCAGCATTGGTGCAAGAAAAAACAAGTTCCATCATAGTAACATTGTGTTCATGCCTATCTTTCAGTTGATCAAATGTTAGGGGACCTGGTGTTAGTTCTATATAACCATTCTCCATCAATTCTAGTGCTGCATTCCCAATTCTAGATATGTGCAACTTCATCCTGCTGTGCCATACTATGAAGTTCTCTTTGTTCAGCTTTGGCACTTCCCTCTTAGACATTTTGAGTTCTTTTTACTGAAGTCCTCAAAACTCTATTCAAAGCAACTAACGCTTTGATACCAATTGTTAGAATAATTGAGAGGGGGGTGAATCAATTAATCATTGTCCCAATACAAAATGTATAATCCAAAAAAAATTACTTCAATTTTTGCTACTTGGTAACTTAAAATACTTTTATTGTCTGTGCATTTACTGATTACCAGTCTAAAACTTATAACAGTTACCGATCAAATCAAATATGCAAAATTCAAATATGACATCAAAACAAACATCACAATCAACACATAACACAAGAGATTTAACATGGAAACCCTATGAAGGGAAAAACCACCTGGGACTGGCAACCCAAAATATTCACTCTTCTAAAGTGAGGTCGGTGAAGACCCAACCCTGTTAAAGGTTACAAACACATTGTTAGGTGTGACCTTGTTAGAGGATTTAAGACCAACCATTATCGTCCAACCAGCAGTCACTCTAGGGTTGACAAGATAACAATGCTCATTATATGAATGATACATAATAAGACTTTCTTAGTCCACTCGGTTAAGAGATTTGAGTGTGTACAATGGTTAAATATGTAATAGTGGGTGATCTGACTTAATAGAAATTCAATTGCAAATTATAGATCAATGTTCAGCTCATACAAATCTTTCTAATGAATAAATCAATTATGTTTCAAACACTGTTCAACTTACTATCCATCGGTTATCACTCTCTATCGCTCAGTAATGCTCTACAGTAGGGTTCTCCTTAACCAGTATGATTAGAATGCATGAAAACTTGTTCACACAATAACTCTGCAATATCTTCTTTCGGCATCACACTCAATGTGAAATCTTCAGTCTCTTATATAGACATGTAAATCATTTTATTCTGCTCCATCAAATTTTTCCACTTAATCATATTCATTGATTTTGCCTCTTAAACATACCTCGAGACTTGTGTTAATAACACATTTGATTCTTATCCTTTAGATCTTTCCTGAATTTTGTCAGCCATCGATCTATGTAACAAACTTTATCTATTACCTTGAATTCATACACTTGCCAGCTCATCAATTTTATTGGCTAAACTAATCATTTAGTTCATTTTTTTCTTCTCGGTTAACAAAGAAATGTGTCGATGAACACAAGCTCAGTTAACACTGTGCTCGGTATACACTACACTCCGTCGGTGTATACTTAAATGCTTCATCAACTGACAACACTACTTTGTGTCTTTCAACTTTTTTCCTCATCATATATGAATGAAACATAATCAAGTCAATAACATGAAGTCATAAACTTATCAACATCTTCATATCCTCATTTGTCATATCCATCTTCCTCATGTAGATATTTATATTCTTCATCTCTTTCACTCCTTCACTACAGATGTATCAGTTTAGTAACTTACAAGGTAAGTGTTGTCAAACTAGTTGACATCAATGCCAACATAATACTGATTTAATCATATTACATATCTAATCAATCTTCTCGGTGATCTTAAATCATAGTTTCTTCAATTAGGTTCTAAATCAGCTATAGTTCATCAGTTAATAAGGATTTTGTAGGGTTTGTATGTTGTAGATGTTGAATTTGCAATAATGGATATAGGAAATCTCCACAAATGCAATAGATCTACCAAAACCACATCATGGAGCCATGGATGTAAATGTACACCAATGAAGAAGATGATGAATTCCTCAATGTAAATCTCCTCCCTTGATGACCAGCAAAGTGCTAGATCTTGAAGAGGAAATGCTCACAAAAGGATCCTTGAATCTTTGAATTCCTTAAATGCTTGATGAAAATGTGCTTTCTTGAATGCTTGAGCTTGCACATGTGATTGCTATAATGAAAAATCATTTTTTTTCAAAATGAGGTCCCTAGGCTTCCTTTTATACAAGTTTATGGGCAGGAAAACAAAGAAAGTTGATGGGGGAACCCTATTTTGGAATTCAATTCCCTGAGAAAACACCAGCTGCAGGATTTAAAATCCTTAGGGAACAGGTTGACCTATCCCAAAATAGGTCGACTAGGTCAACCTATTCCAAGGTTGGCCCACAAGGAGCTAACCCTGAGGTCTTTGAGACTACATAGTTGAAAAGGGGATAGAATGGGAGAAGAATGGGGTCATGCATGAATCCATCCATGGTTCATAAAGTCAGTAAATGGATGGGAGCTAAAAGGTTTTAAATAATGAGTACGTCCATTTAGGACAATACACTTACAAAAATACAATAACTTGTGAGTAGGGTATTATACTTGTAATTTGTAAATTTTTTATGTAATTCTCTAGTTAATGCAGTCAATTGAAAATTAGATCTAAGGGTTTCATATATCATTGAATTTCAGGTTGTTTCCATTCAATATTTCTTACATATGATATATGCATGTTTAGTTTTTTAGCGTTTCTCAACTATATATGTTATTAACTTGTATTAACTACCTTTTACCTATTACAACCCACTTCGTGACTTCTCACTAATGCTCTACATTTCCACTTTGTTAGGAGTCATGATTTTCAAAGAAGGCCACCACCTTTATCGCCAAACCCAAGAGAAGGAGAAACACATGAGGTAATCAATAATCCAACTACAAAGAAATTATAGCTCAATATATAGTTATTTTGATGTTATTTTGACAACTCTAATCTACTTTTGACAAAACTAAGCTACTTTTAGTTTTAATTGTTTTTCAAGGGTGATCCCACAAAGCTTTGTTCCACTTTTGGGCACAAAGGAAATTGCGTGGTAGAAATATTTTCATTTTTGACCACTTTGAACAAATTGGGGTGTTTGTATGAAGGGGAAAAACCCCTTCGTGAAAACTAGATGAAATGGGGGGGTTCACTCGAATTGGGGCCAATTTGAGAAAACCTCGTGAATCAATGACAAATTATAAATTTGCACAAATTTTCCACATGGGGTTTTCTAGAAGCGGGTTCGATAGAAGAGGGTTTGCTAGAAGGGGTCTTCTAGAAAACCCCCTAAATTTGGCATGACCCCCTCCAAAGCCTATAAATTTATCCAAACTTTTATCATTCGAAGGTCTTGATCAAGGACCAAATAAAACAATCTTTAAAAACCCAAATGCCAGATGTTGCTACTCAAAACAAGTTTTCCAATGACTATGATTTTAATATATATTGAGTTCATTGTGACTTTCTATTTTTAGTTTTATTAAACACAGTTTGTCTAACCATTTAGCAACTTCTCTATTTGATACTTCTGGAAAAATAGTAAATTAGGGAAAAAAATTATGAAAATATCTAGAAATTAGGTATTTGTGTTACTTTTGAACAAAAAAATAAAAAATGAATTTCACTATACATAGATCAAGTTAGAGAGATCATAATTCAAGTTAAGTGCAAGAAGTTGGGTCCCAATTCGGTAGAAGTTTTTCCAACTTTAGAAATACCAATAGAAATGGGTACCTATTTTTAAAAAAATAGGTGTCTATTTTAGGCTCGGACGCCTGATCCAAAAATTCAAAAAATAGGTACCCATTTTTTTCAAAACGTGTACTCATTTTTATTTTTATTTATAAATTATGCCTAGAAACTCATTTTTACACATTGAGTTATTATATTTAAGAAATAGGTACTTGTTTTTAAATTTGTGCACATTTTTTAAGATTTGAATTCAAAAAGCAACCCTTTGCATTGGTTTTTGGGTCAGGATAGGCTTAGTGGGACCAAGCCTATGCTTTGGGCCTACAAAATAATGGCTAAGGCACTGGAATCCCATATTTCTACCTTGCCATAATTTTTTGAAGGCCTTCTCGATTGAATTTTTTGACGAAATAAAAACCCATTAGACTTCTTACTATACAAAATTAAAAAATATAAATTTCGTAGTGATTTGAATAATTTTACTATTTATGCATTATTTATTAATCAAAAGTGATACATAAACTTAAACTAGTGATGTTCGATAAAATTCTAATAACTTTTTTGTTTTTACAGTTTTTGGAAAATTAATTATATGACATCAACCTACATAGAATTTCCTTGACGATTAACAAAAAGAATTTTCAAAAAATGTTAAGTTTTCATCAATTTATAGTAGTCATACACCAAAGGTTTCAAAAATATACTTTATGGTCAATTAAAAATTAATTAAAAAAATATTCAATAAAAAAAAGTAAAAATATGCTCATCAAGCTTTGGTATCTTAGGTATGTTTCCCCTGAAGGATTCACACAAATTCCTTTATTTAGGTCAAAATATGGTGGTCGTACATGTGTGGTATGGTCCTGAAATAGACATTTTGAAAAAGTGGTTTTTAAACATGCCCACTAAAAAGAAATTTATACATGTGGGTATTGAAATAAATTACATATTTGAAAAGTAGACTCTGAGCACTACATTTTCTATTACTGAAGTTTTCTGAGATTCAATTTTTAAGTGGCTCAATTTTTTACATCAATTGATAAAATATTTAAAAAATAGGGAAAACACTTCCACTTTTTGTCCAAAAGTGGGACTCGATAGCCACCCATGAACCTATCTCCAAATTACAGTTAATGTCACTTCATAGCTCAATAAACTATAAAATATTGAACCAAATTCAATGAAACCAATTGGATGCCCTAGATATTGGTGTTACAAACCTAACTTCAAAAGAATTATGTTTTTATCATTTTTAGAAAAAAAGAAGTTATACTTAAAAAAGTGAATGTCACTCCTTAAAAGTGTTGATTTTTCATACAAACTACTTGTCGAAGGAGATGGAAAAATAGGTAAAAAAAAATTCCAAAATTTAAAAACATATATATTTAGAAACTAAAAATGAAATGCTAAAATTTACTGGTTTACATCATCTTCAAATTCTTAATGGTTTGTTGGAAATATTCAGGAATTAACCGAGTTACTAAGAGGGGAGGGGTGAATCAGTAACTCCAAATTTTCTTACAATTTTAGATGTATTAACATGTAATTCACTTTAACCTCTTGCATACAGAAAGCATGAAACTTAAAAGCATTCACAATAATGACACATAGATTTGGTTACCCAGAAACCTTCCAAAAGAAAGTAAAACTGGGGTGGGGATGAAACCCACAAAGCTTTAATACTGCAGAATAAAGTTGGCCGGTTAAGGCTTACAATTTGATCACTTCTGATGATCTGCCCTGTTAGGAGCAATAAGGATTGCTAAATCCACCCTGTTAAAGGATTTACGAACATACAATGAAGTATGCACTCGGTAAAGAGATTTTACAAAAGACTGTTAAGTCTACCCGGTTAAAGGATTTAGTACTGATTCACCTGTTAGAATGAAACAGTAGATCTCTGCTTTGCAACTGGATTGCTGATTGAGATTCGCTGATGTACTGATCACCTTCTATGATGAATTTGTCTTTGCTGTACCTTATACTTCTGAAGCCTTCTGTAATTCGCTTATCTCTGCCTTTCTTTTTCTTTCACATATGTTTCATCATTCATACATCTTTTCATTTTTACAACATTGTTTATATACAAGTCTTAAACAATTAATTACAATTACAATTACACAGTCGGCTTGACAAATAAACATAAGTGCTACTAAGTCGGCCCAAGTATGGTTACTCGGTTCCTGCAAACTGACTCGGTGACTTTCTGATACTCGGCGTCCACTGCATTACTCGGCATCGTCATGCACTCGGTAGAAGTGAAGGCACGGTTCATACTGATCACTCAGTAGGTTTTGAACTCGGTAAATACTGGTGACTCGATAGACATGATGTTACTCGGTTTACATTGTCCTGTTCGGTTTGTACTAACTTCCTCAGTTTGCACTGTTTGCTCGGTTTGCACTATCTGCTCGGTTTGCACTGTTTGCTCGGTTTGCACTGTTTTCTCGGTTTGCACTGTCTGCTCGGTTTGCACTGTCTGCTCGGTTTGCACTATCTGCTCGGTTTGCACTGTCTGCTCGGTTTGCACTGTTTGCTCGGTTTGCACTGTCTTCTTGGTTTGCACTGTCTGCTCGGTTTGCACTGTCTGCTCGGTTTGCACTATGAACGCAAATAAGTGTTGTCACTAGTGGCAATTCTGCTTAATGCCAACAATCTCCCCCTTTGGCATTAGTGACAAAAACACTTATTGGCCAAAACTTATATACATGAATCATGTTGAGTCTTATTTTGATTTTTCAAAATTTGTCTTTGATATAGGGCTTTATACATTGTCTCCCCCTTTCAATGTGCTAACTGTTTCTATACAAATATTTTTCTATACATATCTCTCCTTCTATACATATCTCCCCCTTTTTGATGATAATGCCAAAGGTGCATATACAAGTTATTTACAGAGAGAATCCAAAATTTGATAGAAAATCAGAATGTATCTTCATTATTAGTGCCAGGGTTCTGTCCCAACTTTCTTGCAGAATCTTACATGTTTGTATAGCAATTTGGACTTCTGCAGAGAGTTCAATCATGTGATCTGCTATAGAGAACTGATTGTCATGAATCAATGTTTTGGAATGTTCAATGTGCTTATACATTGTATTCATGATGGGAAGGATCATGTGTTGGATGTCTAGCAGTGTGGACCGGATCCTTGTGTCTTCTTTCAGTAGATCAGACTGCATATTTGATAGGTGTGAAATTTTCATGTGATGAGAAGAGCTTGAACTTGGTTCAAGTTGCAGCTTCTGTATGCTAATCTTCATATCCTCATCCATTTTATTCATTTTATCCTTAACATCCTTTGTGAACTCGGCAATATTGCACAATCTGGCCAAAAGAGAGGTAGCATTTGAATAGATAGATTCAATGTTAGACAAAACTGAAGACAATTCCACTTGGTTAATAGCTATGTGCTGAGCAATGTGTTCAAGCACTTTATTGTTGAATCTCTTCTCGGCTCTTTCAACTAACTTTTCTGTCCTGGATGAATCCTCATTGTATTTCTCAACTGCTTCTGCTAACTGTAACAAAATATGTTGGGAGGAGTCTACTTTAATGCCTAATGCATCAGAAAAAATGTCCTTAGCATCCTTGATGATTTGATACTCCTTGTCTCTCTCCTCTTTAAGTTTCTTTTGTTTTTCTTTCCTTTGGAGGATCTCACCTATATTCTGCATTTGGTCCGCTGAGAGATTTGCAAAATCTAATGTAGGAATTTCTATCTCTTCATCTAGGTCTATATCCTTTACTATATTCTTACCCTAAAATTTTATACTCGGTAGAGCCTTAGGCTTATCTGTACTTAATGCTTTGGTAGTAGTGACAGTAGATAAAGTAGGGCTGGCTATAGATACTGGCATACTTTCTACTGGAGAACTTAAAATATTTACACTTGAAGATTCAAAAACTGGAAAACTTACTGCTGGAAAACTTGATGGTGCAGGAGACTACAGCTCAGTAGAAGAAATGGTAGCTGCCTCTGATGTTGCTAGGGATGATTGGACAAATGTGGAAGTTGTCACAACCATGCTTGAAGGTGTCTCCAGGCTGGATGTAGAAACTTTCACTGGAGAGGTAGGAAGGGATGCAATGACTTCTACTGCTATCCTCACAGTATCATCTACCTTAGTGTCTTCTTCTTGTTCATCACTGTCATCTTCAATATCTTTTATTATGACTGTTTCAATACTCGGTTGGTGAAGGTGGTATGTGTTCTTCCATGTAGCATTTGCAGCCTTCACAACCGATTCAATATTGTTGATCAAAATCAAACAAGTATTGAACTTCAATGTCATCTTATTTTCATTTTCTTTTAATGCCTTCTTTACTTCATCATTTTTCAAGCTCGACATCAACTGTCTCAGGTTTTGATCAAATATGTCTATCACAGTTTGCCTTGCATTGCTCCATCTCATTTTTATTGGATTCAATAGAACTGCTGGAACCTGTGGGGCAATTTCTTCAGGAGAGTATTTCCACTGTCCCATCTTCTCAATAACAGCATCTTCTATTTCCTTCTATTCTACTTCTGATCTGGTTTCATATCTTAAGGATTTTATGTTACTTACTCTAGATCCTGATCCGTCTCTAAAGAGTTTGAGCTTTTCTTGAAGGTTTAGAGGAGGCCTTTTGAATACTATGTCTTTATCTGCCTTTTCTGCCTTGTCTACCTTGCCTTTTGTATTTCTTCTTGTAAATACAGCAGTAGGAGGCATAGGTGCCTTAGTAATAAATACGTTTCCTTTCTTCTTTGCAGGTTCTGGTTCCTCTATTTTCTCATCCTTTTCCTCTTCTTCTTCATCTTTTTCTTCTTTGTCCTCGGTTATCATCTGCATTTTGGCTATCCTCTTCTTTCCTTTGTTTACCGCCTGTGGAAGCTTTATGCTTAGTTCAATTCTCACCTTAGCTTCATCATATGTTCCAAAATATGGAGCTTTGGGATTGACAGGCTGATTAAGAAGAGCTTCAATGATATTCTTGGTTTCATCAATATTTACCTCATAAGGAAGAGGTTTTACATATACAGTCCTTGGTTTAACTGCTTGAATATATACATTATCACAATCCACCATAAAACAAATGTCATCTTTGTAATCTTCCACCAACTTCTGTGGAATCCAAAATCTGTCATTCATTTTCTCTTTGAAAGACTCAAAATAATTGTCCATGATGCTTTCAAAATTTTCACCCATTTCTGAAATGTATTCATTTATTTCATAGAGGACTGGCACATCTTTTCTCCATACAACTTTTCCTTTAGAAGGGAAGAATTTTAGAACATAGAAGAATAAACAGACCAATAAGGATCCAAACTTACATGGATTGTTCTTGGAAGTTTTAATGCTTTCCATGTTTTTGTTAAACTGCTTTAACAATAAGTCTGCTAGGTCAAATGTTAAGTTATTCTTGACAACTTTGTATGCTAGGTCAATAGCTTCACAGGAGACGTTGTTCTATCGACTAGAACTGTAAATCTTATGGGCAATGATGTGTGTACCAAACTTCAGTTCAGCGTCGGTAATGCTGCTAACTTTCATGCCTCTACCGTCCCACTCGGCTAGGGTTTTCTTCTCTAGTTCCGTCCGACCTAGGGTTTTGGTAGTTTTAGCTTTGTTCAACATAGGAAGACCGGTGACTTGATGAATCATCTTCTTTGTAATCTCAATAGGTTGCTCAAGCCAAATCTTGCCATCATGTACTCGGCTGAGAATGTACCTAACCCATTTATCTCGAAAGTTTTGAGGTAGATGTGCAATGTGAACTAAACCTTAATCTTCCAGATGTTTGTGCTCGGGTTTCAGAATACCATCCACACATAGTTCCTCACGCACAATATCTAGTTCTAGGTTCCCCATTTCATGAATTGAATAGTTAAAATGATTGCGGATATCGTTAATAAGCAGTACCTTAGGAGGAATCTGAGATTGAGCTCCGTTCGGATCTAGGGCTGCTGCAATTGTGGGCACGATCTTGAAATCTGGTGCTTTCCACTCCCCTTGGACTAACATATCAGATCCTTTCTTCACTGAAGTGCTGGATGATGCCATGGTAGCTCACAGAAAATTCCTTTCGCAAAAGTATTGAATCGCTGGGTTGCTCTTGAAATTTTCTGCTCTCAAAGTGCTAAAGGTTCGCGGTGAAGAATGAGTTCGATTACTTGCTTTTTGTTTACAACTCTATCATTAATGCTCATTTCAAATTAGGGTATGAATTCTGACAGACTGTCACCCACTAAGAATTAATTGCTCGAAAAAGACTTCGCAACTCGGTGAACTCAAGAATTCATATTGCTCTGACCTCGCTCGGTAAAGATGGGTACCGACCTTGCTCGGTGAAGACTGATACCGACCTTGCTCAGTGAAGACTGATACCGACCTCCCTGTGATCTCACTGCATCTTGTATGCTGATTTAGATTTTTTTTTTAATTTTAGTTCTGGAACTGCTTGAGATTGGTCTATGAGAATACAGTTCCAGTGCTTCCTTGGAAATTTAGTTTGAGTCGGTAGAGCCATCCATTCCATTACTTGGAGTGGATTTCTCGGTAGCTTTAGGAATCCATTTTTGTCTCACTTGTTTCCTGACCTTAGTTGCTTCATTCTTCTTTCCATCTTCAACTTCACTAGCATTCATGCAGTTTCTGGCTATGTGACCGAGTTTAGTGCATTTGAAGCATCTTACGGTAGTATCTCTTTTCCTTAGATGATGTTTTATGCAATTCATGCCAATGTGTCCATATTCTCCATAGTAATGACATCTACACCAGGTGTTGTAGTCCCATCCAAACATTGCTTTCATAATTTGTTCTGCTGGATTAAATGTCTTGGATCTGCACTCGGATGCCTTGTGACCTTGTTTGTTGCACTTGTGACAATTACCTCTGAATCTAGGTTTTTCCCTGCATTCATTTGCTTTGTGACCAGGTTGATTGCAGTTGTAACATTTTCCATTGAATTCTACTTTTTCATTATTCCAACATTTATTTGAAGTATGTCCTATTTTACCACAATGATTACAAGTAGGTTTTTGATTTCTTTGAGTACCTTGTTTAGAGGATTCACCTTCTCCTTTGTATCCAAGTCCTGCTTTTCCTTTTTGCCTATGAAGATTTCGTTCATACAGCTGATTCAAGTCTTCTTGACTTTTCAGCATTCCTTCATTGATTTGTTTTTCAGCATTTAGGTCATCCACCAATCTTAGATTGATTTCCTTTTCAGATCTTAGTTCTTCTCTTGTGTTTTCTATTTCTGATCTTAGATTTAGAATTTCTTCATTTGTATGAGAGATCTGATCAATTATGTTTTCTAGCTGAAGGGTTTTATTTTGGACTTCAATGTTTCTTCCATCTAATTCATCTTTCAACTTGTTTCTTTGTTCCAAGATCTCACAGAATCTTGTAGAGTGTAGTTCTTATTCTCTTTTCAATTTTCTCACTTCTTCCTGCAGAGACCCATTCTTTTCTAGGAGTTCTTTGACAGCATTGTTTGCTTCATCTAGGTTATTTGAGGGAAGAAGATCTTCAATCTTTTCTTCAATGTAATTCTGATCATTCATCTGATTTGCAAGTTCCTTCCTTCTTCTTAGGGATTGGGAAAGATGTTCTTTTGCTTCTTTGAGTTTAGCTATGGCCATTTCCAGATCTAACTTTTCATTTTCAATCACCTTGTTCAGTTTGAATACCTCCATTGTCCTGGATCTTTGCTCAAGCTAGTTAAGCTTTATCTTGAGAACTAATGCTGCTCTGATACCAATTGTTGGAAATATTCAAGAATTAACCGAGTTACTGAGAGGGGAGGGGTGAATCAGTAACTCCAAATTTTCTTACAATTTTAGATGTATTAACATGTAATTCACTTTAACCTCTTGCATACAGAAAGCATGAAACTTAAAAGCATTCACAATAATGACACATAGATTTGGTTACCCAGAAACCTTCCAAAAGAAAGTAAAACTAGGGTGGGGATGAAACCCACAAAGCTTTAATACTGCAGAATAAAGTTGGCCGGTTAAGGCTTACAATTTGATCACTTCTGATGATCTGCCCTGTTAGGAGCAATAAGGATTGCTAAATCCACCCTGTTAAAGGATTTACAAACATACAATGAAGTATGCACTCGGTAAAGAGATTTTACAAAAGACTGTTAAGTCTACCCGGTTAAAGGATTTAGTACTGATTCACCTGTTAGAATGAAACAGTAGATCTCTGCTTTGCAACTGGATTGCTGATTGAGATTCACTGATGTACTGATCACCTTCTGTGATGAATTTGTCTTTGCTGTACCTTATACTTCTGAAGCCTTCTGTAATTCGATTATCTCTACCTTTCTTTTTCTTTCACATATGTTTCATCATTCATACATCTTTTCATTTTTACAACATTGTTTATATACAAGTCTTAAACAATTAATTACAATTACAATTACACAGTCGGCTTGACAAATAAACATAAGTGCTACTAAGTCAGCCCAAGTATGGTTACTCGGTTCCTGCAAACTGACTCGATGACTTTCTGATACTCGGCGTCCACTGCATTACTCGGCATCGTCATGCACTCGGTAGAAGTGAAGGCACGGTTCATACTGATCACTGGGTAGGTTTTGAACTCGGTAAATACTGGTGACTTGGTAGACATGATGTTACTCGGTTTACATTGTCCTATTCGGTTTGTACTAACTTCCTCGGTTTGCACTATTGGCTCAGTTTGCACTGTTTGCTCGGTTTGCACTGTGAACGCAAATAAGTGTTGTCACTAGTGGCAATTCTGCTTAATGCCAACATGGTTTTGCAGCAATAGGTGTTTGAAAGCGAAGTATTTTTAGAATGTTCATCTCAGTGTCAAATTTGGCACAAAATTGGGACGCAACTTTGTGGGATTACCCTCAAAACTATATTTGTTATTAACTTGTATTAATTACCTTTTACCTATTACAACATCCTTCATAACTTCCCATAGATCCTCTACATTTCCATTTTGTTAGGAGTTCTGATCATCAAAGAAGGCCACCTCCTTTAATGCACAACCAAAGAGTAGGATAAATACATAAGGTAGTCAACAATTCAATTGCAAAGAAATTAAAATTTAATATATAGTTATTTTGATGTTATTTTGACAAATCTAATCTATTTTTTATTAAAAAAACTTGATTTGTCATTTGAATCGTTATTGTGTAACCATCTATAGAGCCATGTACTACTTCAAAGAGGTTTGATTTTGATGGTCCACCATAGCCATAAGACTTGATAGAGACATATAGTGTTAGTTATGGTCATTGTGTCATGCACATCAAAACACAGTCTAAATCACACCAAAAATTTTTTTTTAAAAAGAATAGTTTGATCTAAAATAATGTTGTGGGTTAACAGGGTGATCTTTGGAAAAAGTTCTCAAAGGCTCCGAATAATCAAATTTGTTAACCAAGGATGATCTCCATAAGGACACTAGCAGTTAAAGTTATAATCTAGGGTTTCAAAAAGATGGTGAAGTTGCAATCAAGTTCAATAGGGTTAGGATGCATAATTCTCGATTAGCATTTGGTGAAGCCAACAAGGTCTATCCAAGGATTCCTATTGGGTTAACCATTCACTAAGTGCATTATTAGAGTGACCCTTAGCAAAGAATTAATTAAAAAATTAATCTATTCATGATTAGGTCACCCTACTATATACTACCATATTACAATCTAGGAGAGTCGAATTTCATAATTTATTTTATAATGATTCCAAGTGTAAATCAATGATGCAAAACCTTGATACAAACAAACAATTCATTGATAGAAGAATCACATAGATTACATAGAGTAGAAGAATCATTACCAAAAAAATATTCTTTGAGTAATGTTCTTATATATGATGATTATTAATTTTTGATATATAAAAATTAATGAAAATATCTATTGAATATAAAACTGAATTAAATAATCAATTTAATAAATGATTATGATTAAATAAGACATATGTTAATTAATTAATAATTATAATATATTAATTAATTAACTTAACAATTAACTAATTAATATTTATAAAATATTAACTAATAATTTATATAGTTAATAATTATAATTAAATAATATATATTAATTAAATAATAATTATAATATATTAATTAATTAATGTAATTATTAATCAATTAATAACTATAATATATTAGTTAATAATATATACATTATTTAGTTATTGATTAGAATAAGCAATACTTATTAATTATATGAAATTTAAAAAAATGATAAGAAACAATACATAATAAAGAAACTACCTAACTAAACCCCCTAAGCTAGCACCTATCTCCCCTACAACCTATTTCCCCCTAGGTTCACGTGCCATGGGAGGGGAAACCAATCATCCCAATCAAGATAGGCATTGGGGTGTGCCCAAAGGGAGAGTAAGATTGCATGAGGAGGACTAGCTAGGAGGGTCCACCAAAGTCTGCTAAAACATGGTCTATGCAAACAAATTTAAACAATTCCCAAACCTGCGCAAGATGCAAGTGGGCAAGAAGGTGGGTGACGTGGGGAATTGGGATTCCACCCCAATCCATGTGCCATGTCAAAACAAAGCTTTCAAACAATGGAATAGTCAGCGCAAAGACCAAGGTGTGGAGGGGTTGAGGAGACAAGGGAATATGGAAATTTGTTCCCCCTCCACCAATAATATTTTCCAAGGGTACTCACATAGGGCAAGGGATGTAGGAGTTGACATAGAAATCCACATAGAAGTAAGTATAAAGTGCAGCCAAGGACACTTGATAGAAAGTGCATTGGCCAATGGAACAAAGATTATTAAATGCTATGTCAGGTCTTGCCTTGTCTACGCCACCTCTTAGGGAAAGCAATTAAAAAGGTATGGAGGAATTACATTTAAATTATTTTATTTGCTTATGACAATGAGTTGGAAAGTTTTATAATTTAATTAAGGATCGTGGAAAGGAAAATGTATGGGAATTAGTTCCCATACATTTTCCAGAGACCTGTAGGTCTCAATTGCCCAATTTTCTTTGCTTTGTTTCTTTGTTCCTTCTTTTATAAATTTTGCTATTTCTTTCACTATAATCAACTAGATATCTAAGAGGAATAGATTTAATCTTAGAGGACATAATATAGCAAATTTATTTTTAACAAATTTATTTACATGAGTTCATCAAAGCAATGCAAACTAAAGAACAACTATTATGCTGAACTTAAACTTCTTTCTCCTTTTCAACATGAAATTACAATTTTCTTTCCTTAATACAATGCATATGATACTATGAAGATTTTCCTCAGCAAGGTTATGAAAATTCAACTTTACATTATTCATTTCATCATAATAAATTCCATTACACTATTCCTTTTTAAATAACAACATCAACTTCACATATCTATTTCAAAAGAAAGAACTCGAGGATCAACAAGAAATAATACTATTCAATACTTTGAGAAATTTTCATTATACATATTGTATTCAACTTTATATAACAACCATTGTGTTCACAAGAACATGATTCTACATTAACACATATGAAACTACCACATGATTTACAACACTTTCTCACAACTCATTACAACAACACTTGATTCAATACATGACTTGGAGATTCATCTCCAATACAATAACAATTTACACCCTTTACATAATTTTCACAAACACATAGGACAAATAGTGCATCTCCTTCCAATCCTGCAAAAGAAACTTGAAAGAAACAAGTCAAGAGAAACCATTTTACTCTCCTCCCTACCATAGGTCCAAATAGATGGACCACCCCCGAGCTAGGGGAGTTCAAGCCACCCGGGTGACAAAACATACACATTCCTCTTTACATTTACTTCCACATAATCATTTACTCAACAGCTTCAATTGAAACCACAAAAACACAACAATACATATTAAGGAAAGCTTCCCAACCCATGGCTTTCACAAGAGGCTTAACCACAAGCCTTCAATGGGTGAAGGTTGACTAAGTACTCCTTTGGGAGAAAAAGGGCCTGCAAATAAACATGCCTTCAACAAGGCTCAATATACAAAATACTCTTCATTGGCACACATGGCCAAGATCACAAAACAACCACCTTATGCCCCCCAAATTTTAAGCAAGACCCATCCATGGAGCCCATACATCCATGGTGCATTACCCTCTTTACACATGAGGGACTCTCCACCATTGGAGCTGTCCATTGAACCCCTTCACCCTCAAGGATTTCTCCTCCCATCCCATGGGTGAGTGAGTCCTTGCACAACCCCAAAAATCTTGACTCCACACAACACAAAGAGCACAAAAACAAGAAAATCAAACAAGCTCAAGAGAGCATGAATCACTTAGACTCCAAAACAAACTTCAAAAGAACAACAAGATTCACAAGCATAAACTCTCAAGAATACAACACTGGAACTCATACAATACACCAATACATATCTTCACCAATACTTGCATAAACAAAACATTAAACAAATGAGTAAGTGAGCCACCAACCTTGGTCCAAGCTAATGAGTCAAGTATTGGGAGTGTCTCCTATATCCAAGCTCTCTTCTCTATCCTACTCCAAGCTCCTTAGTTGTCTCCAAAATTGGAGAGTGGGTGATTAGGGAGCACCCTCCAAATTTTCCACTAAAATAGGCTCTTCACCTTCTCCCATGCCCTTGGGTGTAGTGGGAGTTTCCTATTGGATGATCTAACCAAGGTCTTCCAACTTTCCCTAAATGGAACTCTAAAAAGTGAATGGGGAAGAGTAATGGAAGCTTTTTGACTCAAGAGTTCCCATGTGACTTTGGGATTTTCGCAACTTTTCAAAAAGTCACTTTTGGAGGGCTTCCCAAGGTGCTCCTAGGGTGTCCTATGGTTAAAAGGGTCCCTTACCCATAGGTATAACCCATGGGCCTTCCATTTTATGAAAAGAAACCTTCTTGGAGTCAATTTGACCCCTCAAAACCCAACCCCAAGGTGAAATTCGAAATTCAAAGTGATGTGACCAACTATTGGTGTTCTAACCAAGTTGAGGTATGGGGAAGACCAACTTGTTCTAACCAAGTTGAGGTATGGTGACATTCATCCTCTCCATGTGGACTCTTGCCAACTCACATCACAAGAACATGTGTCAATTGACACTACAATACCATACACATAATTACTTGGCAAGCCCACTAAACAATGTAACAACATAAAACATTTACTCTTTTAAATACATTCATAATCATTTCACTTCACAAAATAAAATACATTACAAAGGCCTTGTATCCCTTTGGGACACAACCTTGGTGTCATAGGAATAATACAAATATGTTGGCTTGACTCCCCCTAATCCATGGTTTATACCTGCACACTTGAGACGAGCATCAGTAGTCCCAAGAAATAATAATACCAATAAAAAGTGCAAAACTCAATCATAACTCAATTAACTATCAAGGTATTATATCATCACATTAAATCATTTATCAATTTCATCCATACCTAACATTAGGCACAATTAGGAATTCATCATTTCCTAAGCTACTAATTTCCAACAGAATTCACATTTACTTATAATAGAACAATGGCCCTGATTTTCACAGTCTAAGATACTCAACTTTAAAAATATGAATACTAACATGAATAGATCAAAGTTCATCTTTACAAGACATCATAATAATAAAGGCTACACATTCATCTATAACATAACTAGTAATCACCACATAGTTCATTTGTTTTCGTCTATCGCTTAATTCAATAATATCCTGGTAGTCAAATAATTGCATTAGCCTTTCACATTATAGCTAAACCAATTTTGTTTAATTTGACATCATTATTCAATTGCATAATTCATCATCATTATTGAATTGTATCCCTAATCATTGTAATACTCAATTCAAAGGAGTCTAATCTCATTCAAATATTTTTACAACATTCATCTTACTAACTCATCCAAAACATTATCCTAAACATGAAAGCCACCTATATTATGTTAACATGGAAATTAAATCAAATTCAGTGATTCCTTCATAGTAGGGTCACAATTTCCTTAGGTCTAATTTATCTCAAAATTAAGTTACTAACATTAAGATCATAATTCTTAGTCATATACTCCAATTATTTCTTTTATTGTGCCCTTGGCACTCAAGGTACACTTATTGTTCTTAATTTAAGTTACAACTTATTTGCCCATTAACTTTTCCCTTTCTAATAATCTCTGAGTTCTTGTCTTTCACTTTTAGTCTATTTACATTATAGAAAATATAAAATTTATAATACACCAATATCCATATTCAATTTTTATTTTTATTCTTTTTATTTTTGTTCCCTTAAGAGATTAGATTGAAGGGTTTGATAATGGGGACAGGGCCCCACAAGGATTTTATAGAACATCCAACTATACTAATCCTTAGCTATCTTTTAATAATAAAATCCAGGTGCATCTCATAGTCTCAACATGCAGTCCTAGCACCTAAAAATCCATCAGGGTGATCCAACTATCAGAGGGAAAACATGAGGGGCCTTACACATTGAATGACCAATTCATGGATATATTTGATATTGTTATTGTATATATTAACTTTGACATAGCATGTTGCATATTTTTGTAAAATTGTTATTTACTTGGCATTTATGCCATTTTTGTATACATACACAATTGTTGTACATTTTGATATATATTAAATTTAATTTTCAATCCAATTCGTTCATTGTATGCATGTATTTGTACTTTGGAACTTAAATATTTACAATTGAAATGTGGTCCAATTTGTTCATTGTGCACATGTCTTGATAATAATATGAAAATAATTTTTTTCCATTTCATTTCATTTATTGCAAACATTTATCTTACTAGAATGTCAACATGTTTATTATCTTACTAGAATGAAAACATGTTTATTGTCTTACTAGAATCCAATAAGTTTTTATGATAACTACCCCCATTCTTTAAAAAAAAGAATAAATTTAAATATGAACATAGATTAAATCTTATAACATGCCCATTGCTTCATGCGTATGTCATTGAACTCATTGGTAAATTCCATTAGTATGCCCTTAGATTGATTATCTAGAACAATGATCTTGTAGTGTTCATCCTTAAGGAAAATCACCTCTTACAACATGAACTCTTATCACAATGACAAGAATCATATACTCCATCTTACTTATCACCCTTGAATGTGTTACTAGGCTTCTAGGTTTTGGACAAATCATATGGTTTGCATCACCATAAAAAGGAAAAAGTCAAGTGATATGAAAACTAATCATGGTTTGTGATGATAGGGCTCATACCAAGGTGTTGGCTCTTAACTATGCCACACTACCAAAATATTGTGGCCTACTGGGTTTGTACCATGAGTAATGACAACCAAAAATGGCCAAGGGCTTATATAAAATAAATTTCATCTTGGAGCCTCTCTAACCTGACTTGGATAACCCTACACAAGTCTGATAATTAGTTTAGTAAGCTTACAACAATGTATGACTTCTACCATGCCCTTGTTTGCAACATGTACATGACTAGTCATTATGAATGTGACAGTCACAATAGTTAGGATAGTCATCTAATTTTAGTTTAGTTCCTTTTGTTTTTACTCCTAAACACTTCCAAAGTAGACATTCATTTGACATTTGGGTCTTCACAATGGTTTCAAGGTGAATGATTAAGCACAATCACCAAAATTCTAGTTACCAAAATTGAATGGCATGCAACAAGGATATTCATGTCTATCCAAGTGGTATTCAACCACCAATTGCCAAAAACCAAATTTCAACTATATATTTAAAAAGTTGTCACAAAAATGCAAAAATTCTCATGACAAAAATGACAATGTTATGTTCATCATAGGTATGAACTGAAAGTGTGACTGCATTTGGTTAGGTAGGTTTACCCTAAGCATGGTCCCATTACTTCTCTTAACATGCCCAAATGCTCGGTGACATACCCTACCGACAATGTCCCTTGTGTGCTCTAAGTGCATAAAACTATTGAACTTTAATGGGCTATTTCCTGAAAAATGTAGCACTTTTGAACAATTTAGAAAAACCTATAGGGTCATTTTAGGCCCCTTTGTAACAAACTATCTCATATTTTGAAGACTCGGAGTGGTTTTCATAGGGCATAGATTTTTTTGTTCATACAAAAATCACTAGATGCATTCAGTGTAAAGTTGAAGGCAAGCTAAATCTCATACTCTTCATCGTGGGCATGAACCAACATCATGATCACATCTAGTTGGGAAATTTTACCCTAGGCATGGTCCCATTTTTCCTCTTGACACACCAGAATGCTCAAGGACATACCCTTCCGACGATGTCCCTTATGTGCCCTAAGTGCATAAAACTATCAAAATTTGATGGTTTTTTTTTTCTCTCAAACTATAGCACTTGCAAGTAACCCATCTGAACCTATAGGGTCATGGTAGGCCCCTTTATAAAAAAATATCTCATATTTTGAAGACTCGGAGTGGTTTTTGTAGGGAAACAATTTTTTGCTCATACAAAATTATCAGATGTATTTAGTGCAAAGTTGCAAGGTAGCCTAAATCTTGTTATATTTGTCATGGGTGTGAAACCAACACCACAATCATGTTTGGCTGGGTATATTTATCCTTGGCATGCTCTCATTTTTCCTCTCGACATGCCCAAACACTCAACAACATACCCTATCAACAACATCCCTTGTGTGCCCTAAGTGCATAAAATTGTGAAAGTTTGACGGGTTATTTCTTGCAAACTGTAGCACTTGAAAATTATCCATCTAAACCAATAGGGTCATGTTATCCCCCTTTACAAAAAACTATCTCAAATTGTGAAGACTCGGAGTGATTTTTGTAGGGTACTAATTTTTTTTCGTTCATACAAAAATCATTAGATGCATTAAGTGCAAAGTTGCAAGGCAGCCTAAAACTGTTATGTTCGTCATGGGAACAAAATAACACCATGATCACATCTAGTTGGGAAATTTTACCCTAGGAATCATCTCATTTTTCCTCTTGACACTCCCAAACACTCAGTGATATCTCTACTGACAAAGTCCCTTGTGTGTCATAAGTGCATAAAACCATTGGACTTCAAGGGGTTGTTTCTCGCAAACTGTTACAAATTTTACAAACAACACATATAGTATCAAATGCAGTTCAAGAAATACCATCTTTCATTATTGAAATCAAATCTCTCAATCAACCCATGTATTCATTGACTCTAGAAGATATTTTACCTCCACCTAGAAACAAAAGTTTTTCCTCTTCCTTCTTCAATCAATTTTGATCTGATTTTCAATTATTAATTCTCTCGTTGGGGACACTACTAAAAAATAACTTTACGAACTAATAAATCATAAAATGATGCAAAATTGTAATATCATAATCCATTAATTCATGCATTAGCAACACATATAATTCTACAAATCAAATAATGACAGTAATAACTTCAAATGAAATTCTATTTTCCTACTATAATCTATTTCATTTTCTTATTGTAATCTATATGTCATAGTTGCTTGAATAAAGTGGATCACGAAAATTGTTGCAGCTATGGTACAACCCAAAAAATATGAAAAAAGAAAATATTACCAACTAATAAATCTAAAACTAAACAAATATAGCCCTGCATCCATATTCCAAAGTAACCAAAACATAATTCACTACTTTTTTCATGGAATGCAATGATTGCAAGATCTGCACAAAATGGATTTTCCAAGAATGCTCTTAAAATATTTGAATTAATGGACAAAGTATGAGAATAAAGTACTTTTTTATTGAACATATCTCAACACCATGGCAGGCCTTGTAACCTCACACTTGGGTACAATGCTCAAGGACATTAAACATCTTTTGACTAATAAGATTTGACAATAGGGCCATGGGACTAAAAATGGTTCTAAATGATATCCAATGGTTTGAAATGACCTTATTTACAACAACCATAGAAAAATAAGAAAAAAAATTAACATTGAACACATTTTAATGAGGGTGCCCCTACACCAACTTGACACGGTCATGGGGTGAAAAGAACATCAACATAGTTATCACTCCTAGTTGGGAAAAACAAGAGTCATTCATTCCATGATTTTTCCATGATATTGTGAGAAGTGTTCAATCTAATGTGTACATAATGTTATCATGTGTAATTCCACTACATGAAACATTATCACAATACAAAGTGAAACAATATATCATTTTATTATAATATAAATTGAAGCAATATATAAACTAATATAATCCTTTTATTTGATGGGTAAAACTAATCATTTGTGAAAGTTTTATGTCATTAGAACTATAGTTGTTAAAGTTTCTTCTTTGTTGTCAATATTGTTTATGTGGGTTTCCCTATGATAAGTGGGGGTGTTGGACCATATATTGAGGTCTTGTAGTCTTTTTCTCAAGCTTGAATGACTCTATTGGAGTGTTAGAAGTGTACTTATTGTGACTATCCTAATAATGTAGGTTATGACAATTTTAGTAATCAATTTTCTTTGATCACAAAATTATATTTTGATGAAGAATCAAATTTTGATGTCAAATGAATTAGTGTTAAATTCTTGGGAATAAATCTTTGGAAAGTGTGTGGGAACCCCAAGACCTTAATAAAACTAAGCGAAAGACATTTCTTGTTGGACAAAGGGGTGTAATATTGATTTTCCTAATAGATTTCTTTTCATAGTAATGTTTCCCCAGTGATATGTATGTTGAAAACAAAGTTCCAAAGGAAGTCTCTTTTTGTTGAAAGACCAAGGGAATGTTCAAAAATCTTGTGTATGGTCCTCCAATTCTAGAGGAAGGGGTTGGAAGAATAGATACATTGATTTTGCCTTTATGCCTCCAATGAGGATACTCCTACTTACAAATGACATGTATGTGTCAATGAGTGTTTGTATGTGTGTGTGTGTGGATATACATGTAACCATAAATTTGTATTTGTTATGATTTCACAAGCCCAAATCAATAGGTACACACTATATTAAGATGTTAGTTGAGCCCCAATGAATGTAAGGTCTAAAAGTCTAATTAGTACATCTAAGAATACTTAAAGGATGGATTGTGTAACAATAGTCTTTGAATGTTGTGTTCATTATCTATACCCTTACCTCTACATTAGTAATTCTAGATCATGAGTATGTATCTAGAAAGGTACTTTTTTATAGGAATCATGGTTAAAATTGATAGTTCATTGAAGCTTTAAAAGAGTTAAATGTCATTTTCATTATTATCATTTTCCACTAGCATGGCAACAACCATTTTTATTTATTTTTCATTAATAAAGAAAGAAAATAATCTCCTTAGTCATTCAGGAGAAGAGGGCTTACTAATATGAAGGGAAAATCCAATAGCAAGAGCCAATATAGAGAAACATGAGATCATATGCCAAAATAGTCAACATAATTGATATAAAACTAGCTTAGTAACAATACTAGCTTACAAGAACAAGTAAAGGTTCCATTGTACAAATGTAACAATGCAAAATGTATTTATGCATTCATAATGAAATGGTACTATTGAGCATCATTTTTACACAAGACAACATATAGGAATTTGAGATAGCTCAATTGAAGATAAATGTGAAATTGTTCACAAGGACGCCTTTGCTAGTTCAATTCTTGAAGATGCTACAAACAAATTTCAACAAGCAATATTTTTTGTATTTTTGGGGTTTAGATATGTATGCAATTCCTATTGTGAAAGTTTAACATGAATCTATGATTAATCATATTTCCAAACAAATGACAAAAGGTTAGGGTAATGAGAAATTGAGATCAAATAACTCGTAAGAAAATTCCTAAAGGACATAAACCACCGATATAAGTCAAACTTGTGAATTATACCTCTGGAGAATTTTAAAGAAAACCCACACAATATGAATCAAAACTTCTCATAAATCATAAGATGCAGATGTAGTCATCAACATAAAGTAAATAATAGATGCATTGTTTCTCAAAATTCATCAAAGTGTAAAGCCACCACAAATGCATGCACACATGAGACAAGTTTATCCTTACACATGAAAGAAGTAATTCTATAATAGTTCATCACAACAAGATGATGCAACAATGATAAAATCCAAGATAATGAATACCATAGAAGTAATACGTAATAAAACAAATGGATCTCTGAAATAGATGAATTATCAAGCATAAACTCATAAATTTCTCAAAGATGGCAGAATTCTTACACCATGATTGAAGCACCAAATGAATTAAACTTTATTGCATAAAAACATCAACCTTTATTACATTGTTCTGACATAATTTATAGTGCTTCACCTTTAAAAAACTAGAAATTCGTAGCTAGGGTTTCAACTATGCATAAAATTGAAAATAACATTTAATCTAAAGCCTATTAAAGTAAAACTACTTCTAAACTATCCCTTAACATGTTTTCTCAAACTCTAATCCATTTGCATTAAATTTACAAGAGAAATCAAGGTCAAATACGCCCAACAGACAAGAGATCAATGTTGGAGTTCTACCATTTTTCAAATTGGAGTCTTCTTCAAAACTTGGAATTCTTCCTTGGAATCTTTGTCATGGCTTCTCTTTGTGAATTCTACTGATTGATATCCCAAATCTATCAAAAACAACCCCCAACATGCATGCAATATAATCCAAAACAAGTTCTTCATGCAAATTATTCCATGTCGAAACAACCCAAGAATTTTGGACACCAACCCTAACTCTGAAAAAAGACAAGCTGAAAAAAACTAAGTGTAAATCCTTATGACTCCTAGAATTTTAGACTTTCAGAGTTTGAAAAATGAACTTGAAAAAATGACTAAGTGTCAAAAATTTCCCTGCTACAAAATTTGACTAAGTCTAGAACTGAACACATAGTCATTTGGAAGGATCTTTGGGTGTGCCTTGCAAAGTCTTTCCACTATCTCCTGCACTTCTTCAAAGTCTACAACTTGAATGGTACTAAGGCATTGTTGTTTCTTCTCTCTAAAGGTGACCAATTCTATAGAAAAAGATTTAATCTCTTCCTCACGACCCATTATTCTTTTCATATCCTCCTTAAAATAGAAGATTTTTTGGAGGTCCTCCTTCATATTTACACCGGCCAAAATTCCCACAAACTATTGTAAAATACTCTTTCTTGGGAACAATATGTGATTGTTTTCATCTTCATATAATTCAAGGTCAATGTCTTCAAAGAATTTTTGTTCTTTTTCTTCGACCCGTCTCATTACTCCTTATCTCTCACTCACTTTACATAGACATTTCTAATACACTTTTATTGTTTGACCTATGTCTTTGATCTAGGTCTCAAAATTGTCTAGTGTTGATCCTTCATATACTTTAACCAAAACCTAGAAGTGATGCTTCTTTATTATTTTTAGGTCCCTCAGAATCCTTTTCCACTTATCAATCTGCACTTCCAACCCTTCCTCATCACCTATTATGTCTACCAATTTGGTGACCTCCTGAAGAATGACCCTAAACGGCCTCAAAATTACTTGGATAGTGGCCTTCCTGAACTCTTCAAAATTGGCCTTCCAATCTGAACATGCATGAATGAAAGACTGTGGTATATCTTCTAGAAATTATGGTTTAGTTATCTTTTCTAGGGCATCCTGTAATGAGGCTTTTGGGTTATCTAGGTCAATGGGACTTGATATCTTTACAATGAATTTGATCACTGAAACTCCATAACACCAAAGAAAAAGAGGCCATCACTCATTTCACATTTTTTCCCCTCTGACCTCCAGCATTTCCAAACCATCTCTTGATATCTGAAACTCTAAAATTTTCTTTTCTCTCACAATAATCTTTTTCCATTTCGCACTTTTAGACACTGACTTCTATGCACTTCTTTTGCACTATAAAACACTGAAATCCTACATTCATAATCTTCATTTTTTCATCCTTCCAAATTTTTGAAGGCCAATTATTTCTTTGGTGTCTGCACCTCCAAAATACTAAAAAATAGATTTAAACTTCTTCTAGCTAATTCCAAGCTTCTGGGTTTGATTCTCTAGATTCACCGGGACTTATTTTCTTAGTTTTCAGTTGTTTTCATTGTATTTTTGTTGATACTTTCATGTTTCTTGTAGAATGCCATAAAATATAGTTGTATTAGTCATGAAATTTTTGTTCAAAGGATACCATACTCCTTCTAAGGTTGGGAACCTTCACAATGAGATTAAAGATACAGACATGGGGAATGTGGATTGAAATGATTTTCTCACTAGGTGTATACCCTAATGGAAGATCAAATGATTGTTCTTATCTCATATTTTCAAGTCTAGTCAATGCTGCAACACATCCAATATCAATATTTTCTTCATATCTGATTGTGAGCCTCGAAAAACACTATGTTCCTGATGAGAGGGTAGTATAGAATAAAACATGAGACAGTGTCCTTAATCTCACATGGGCAAACATTGAGGATGTATTTCACTTTCCTAACGGGGTAGAAAAGTTATATGTATTCTCCATCAACAAGGGTTTGTAATAGTTCAACAATAACACTAATCTTGCTTATGAAATTGCAAATAAGGAGTATCTGATGTAACTACTACCCAAGAACAAGATGGACAAAATAGACATGACAAGGGGATATTTGAAGGATGATATATGGGTCATAGTTACCATGCTAAGAAGATTATATGGACTTCCTCAATCTGTCCAACTTCAACCCTAGATGATTTTGTTGATTGAAAGAATAAAGGGGAGAAGGGATAGATTTTATTGGGCCATCATTCTCAGCAATAACTTAGATGAGCAGTTGATTGCAGTAAATAACACTCATCATTTCTACATGACTTCCTATATTGTTGATGTAGGAGCATCTCAGGTCCTTGGCAATCTTGTGTCACCAAAAAGATTTTTCATGTTTCTTGGTTCCTTCTTTGACTGAGTTGGTTTGGTTTTTCTTAGTTTCCTTTGTTTACTGGTGTTGGTTGGTTATCTCTCTCATGATTGATGAATTTCCCTAATGCTTGATGATGCTTGTCTGGCACTCGGTTATCCTTTCTTATCAAGTTGTTTGTTTTGCATTTCTATTGAGGCTGACTTGTGTAATTAATTTTGGTCATAGATTTAATGATGGTATCTATCATTGGGAAGCATGTGGACCTAGATATGGTCATTCCTTCTATTGATGGTGGATTTGAAGGCTGACTTGATTCGATAGCCTCTTGTATAAATGTATTCATTTGGTTAGAGTTTAAAAAAAATAAGTTTTTGATAGAAGATAGAAGATTAGAGATTATTGGTAGATCCTTAGATGTTAGAGGACTTCTATACTTAATTGTAACAATTGGCCTAAATTGGAAAGGCCTTACAGCTCAGCATGTATGAATCAAATTAAAATAAATATATGAAAGATATCTGCATTCTCTCTCTCATTGTTGTGTTGTTTCTTCCACGTGTGATCTCTACAAGGTGGATCTAGTTAGAGTGTGCCTTTGGCCCCTCTCTATATCCTCCCTTTCATCAGGTGGTATTAGAGAAAGGTGAGATCTAGATCTAGGTTTGTGAATCTAGGTTTGAGGTTTCCTTCTTGTCAAACCCTAGTTGATTTTTTGTGGGGTAGCAGATTACGATCTGGCCTACAATTGCAGAGGGCTTCAAGATGGTTCATGGAAGGCGAGATGTGGATCTAGGATTTGTAGACATGTTGAGACAACTTTCTTCTAGATAAGAGGCTATTGAAATAGCCCAAAGAAGAGGAAGACATATTGAAGATGTTAGTGATGATGAAATTGAGGAAGAAAAAGGTGATGTAGAACCTGCACCGGTGATGAATCAAGGTGAGGAAAGATTGTTGAAGGCTTTGACAAATTTGAAGTCTACACCACACTTTAATCCTCCTGAGTATAGTGGAAAATTAGATTCTGATGAATTGGTGGACTGGATCACCAAGATGGAATTTAAATATGAAAATGTACATCAAGAAAAGAAGGTGAAAATTGCAAGAACAAAGTTGAAGAGTCATGCATCCTTGTGATGGTAACATCTGCAGTTGGACAAAAAAAGGAAAGGCAAAGACAAAATTAAGGTATGGAATAAAATGCTGAATAAATTAAAAGGAAAGTTCTTACCTTGTGATTATCAGATTAACCTAGTTAGGCGAATGCAAAGTTTGAGGCAGAAAGATAGCTCGCTAAAAGAATATACTAAGGAATTCTATAGATTAGATATCGGATCTGGACATGATGAAGATGATGTGGAAATAATTTCTAGATACCTGAATGGTTTGAGAGTTTCCATCCCAGAAGAAATTAGTTTGGTCAAATTGGAGAGCATTGAAGAGGCTTATCAATTTTCATTGAAGGTCTAGGAGAAATTAAACAATAAACATGAGCAAAGACAAAGAGGTAGAGGTGGTAGATTCCCTAGAGGAAGAGGTAGATCTTATGGTGAAAATAGTAGATCTAAACCTGAAAAGACAAATCTAGATAAAGGCAAGACCGAGTGGAAAGGTGAAATTTCATCTAGAGGTAGAGGTAGTAACTACTGAGGTGGTTATAATAGAGGTGGTTTCCAAGGAACTTGTTACAATTGTGGAGAAGAAGGACATAGATCATTTGAGTGCACACATGCAAGTAAGAAGGTCAATAATAGTAGAAATGCCTTGGTGCAAGAAGAGTCATCGAATGAACATGAGAAGGAAAATAACTTGATGGTAATGAGAGCAATTTGGAGTGAAAGTAATAAGGCAGATCCAGTAAGGAAAATTTTGTTCAAGACTAGATGTAGAGTTTCAGATGAAGTTTGGAAGGTAATCATTAATAGTGGTAGCTTGGAAAACTTGGCATCTAAGGAAATGGTTACAAAGTTGCAGTTGAAAAGGTTGGAACATCCGAAGCCCTATTAGATTTCATGGATCAAAGATGAGCATACACTCTTGGTAAGTGAACAATGTTATGTGAATTTGAAAATTGGAAAGTGCTATGATAAGGTGTTATGTGATATCATGCCTATGGATTGTTGTCATATCTTGTTGGGTAGACCTTGGCAATATGATAGACATGCGATATATGATAGGAGATTGCATAAATATACTATTTGGGCTGATGGAAGAAGACAAATATTGTTACCTTTGATTGAAGAACCTATTAGTAATGTTTTCACATTTGTGAAAGTTTTCTTGATGGAAAGAAGAAATTTTGTTAAGGATTTGAAGAATAATGATGTATGTTTTGCTATGATTCCTAAGAAATCGAGTAAGAAAATAGAGGATAGTGTCCCTAAGGAGATTGATAAGTTACTCACTGAGTATAGTGAAATTATTTTTGATAATGTACCTGATAGTTTTCCACCAAAGAGAATTATTGATCATTGCATGGATTTAATCCTTGGAGCTAGTTTACCGAATAAGGCACCACAATGGTTAACACCTATCGAGAATCAGGAATTGAACCGACAAATTCAAGAATTGTTGCAGAAAGGTTTGATCAGAGAAATTTTGAGTCCTTGTGTAGTACCTATTGTATTGGCACCTAAGAAGAATAGAGAATGGTGAATGTGTACTGATTCTAGAGAAATTAACAAGATAATAGTGAAATATAGGTTTCCTATACCAAGAATGGATGACATAATGGACAGTTTGACTGGAGAAAAGTATTTTACCAAAATTGATTTGAAAAGTGGGTATCATTAGATCAAAATCAAAGAAGGTGATGAGTGGAAGACTACTTTCAAGACAAAAGTAGGTTTGTATGAGTGGTTGGTTATGCCTTTTGGTTTAACTAATGCACCGAGTACTTTTATGAGGTTGATGAATGAATTTTTGAATAAATTTTTGGGTAAGTGTGTGATTGTATACCTTGATGATATTCTAATATTCAGTAAGACTAGAGAAGAATTCTTTTTTCATGTTAAGAAAGTATTGCAGAGATTGAAAGAGGAAAAGTTGTTGATTAACCTAAAAAAGTGTTCCTTCATGAAAGAGGAGATTGTGTATTTGGGATTTGTGATTTCATTTGATGGTTTGAAGATGGATCCTGAAAAGGTTGAAGCTATTTTGAATTGGCCTACACTTGAGAATGCTAGTGAGGTAAGTGTTGGCAAGTTGTCTATACTAGTGTATATGACTAGATATAGTGTTGTCATTATAGCAACAAAGTCATATAGTGTTTTGGAGTCAACGCACTTGATGAGAAGATCAAAAATTGGCTAAGTGTTGAAGACTGGAGAGTCTATAGAGTACCTGAAGCTCAGAGCATCAGTGCATGTGCGTATGACCAAGTTATGGTATGCACCCTAGAAGATAAGTTTGTTAGATTATATTCATGCTTAGTCTATGAGTGCATGATCAGATATGCAAGTATGACAAAGTTATAGACAGTTGAAGTTACATAGCTAGTGTGTGCCAGAGAAGAATAGAGTAAGCAACTGACTATTGGCATTTTGATTTGTGGTTATATTATTATGATGTAAAGGCCATTGCCTATTGTAATTAGGTTGTTAACATGTTAATATGTTTGTTTTTAAGAATGCTTGAGCTAATTCAATTGGAAGCGTTGTATGTAATCGGTTAAAGGGACAGCCTAGTTATTTGTTTTGTATGTGCATATAAATATAAGATGCACCCATTGTAATTAGTGTGTGAGTTGATATAGAGTTGAGAGAAGTAGAGAAAAAGTGTGTGAAGATTCTATAAGATGTATTAGATCTTTACAAGAGGTCAAAGCATCAGTGCATCAAGGAACTGATCAAACAAGCAGTGTCACAATAATAGTTCATCCAGCAAATATAGTGTGTATCTGAGATTAGAAGGTTGCAGCCTTCACCACTTGATTAGTGAGCTCTAGGAAAGTGAGTCCATGCCCCTAACAGGGTTTATTGTAAAAGAATCCTAACAGGGTCCAACCCTTAACAAGGTCTACTGTACTTAATAAACTGTAAAGCAACTCCTAACAGGGTTAAGGATCTTCTAACAAGGATCATAAAACACTAGTACAAAATATTAGTGGGTGTCAATTCCCACCGGGGTTTTTACCTATTTGGGTTTCCCCATAACCATATTGGTGCTATGTGTTGATCTCATGTTTCATATTTATGTGGATGTTCATTTTAGCACTTAAGTATTTAAGTTCAGTTTGAGATTAAGTAAAAAGATAAAATACAGTGAACATTGATTCACCCTACTCCCCCCCTCTCAGTGTTCCCATTCCTAACAGTAAGATCATTTCATGGTTTGGCAATTTTTTATCGTAAGTTCATTAGGAATTTTAGTTCAATTTGTAATTCTATGTCTGATACTATGAGAGGAGATAAAAGAGAATTCAAGTGGACAAATGGAGCTGATAAAAGATTTGAGACTCTAAAGTAGAAGGTTGTTGAATTGCCTGTTTTGGAATTACCTGATTTCAATAAGGTATTTCAAGTGGAATGTGATGCAAGTGGAATTGCAATTGGAGCTGTGTTGAGTCAAGAAGATAAAGCTGTTGCTTTCTTTAGTGAAAATTTGAATGATGCAAAAATGAAATACTCTATGTATGATAAATAATTCTATGCCATTGTTCAAGCACTGAATAAATGGAGACATTATTTGATACCGAGTGAATTTGTTTTGTATACCGATCATAAAGCTTTACAGTATTTGGGTAGCCAGATAAGTTGAATCAGAGACATATGAAATGGGTTGAGTATTTGTAGAGTTATACATTTGTGATAAATCATAAGAGCGGAGTCACTAACTGAGTCACTGATGCATTGAGTAGAAGGAGATCTTTGATGACCGAGATGAAAATTGAAGTTCTTGGCTTTGATGACATGAGAGATTCTTATGAATTTGATCCTGGTTTTTCTGAGTCGTGGAGAAAGTGCAGAGAACCTATTCAAGTTCAACCAAGTACTAAATGAGAAGAATATTTCATTCAAGAAGATATGTTGTTTAAAGGTATTCAATTGTGTATACCAAGAGGACCAATGAAAACTAATTTGATAAAAGAGAAACATAGTAGTGGTTTGGCTAGATATTTTGGTGTTGATAAGACATTGAATTTTCTTAAGGAGAAATAATTTTGGCCATAGTTTTATAAAGATGTTCATAAATTTGTGAAAAGTTGTAGAATTTGTCAAGTTGCGAAAGGAGTAGGCCAAAATACTGGATTGTATACACCGATTTCTGTTCGTGAGAATTCTTGGATTGATATCAATATGGATTTTGTTCTTAGCTTATCGAAGATAGTAAGAGGTAATGATTCTATATTTTTTGTTGTGTATAGATTTTCTTAAATGGCATATTTTATACCTTGTAGACAGACATCAGATGCAGTACATATAGCAGATCTTTTATTTAAGGAAATTTTTAGATTGCATGGATTATCGAGGAGTATTATCTCTAACTGAGATAGTAAATTTATTGGATACTTTTGGAAGACCCTTTTGAGAAAGTTTGGTACTGAGTTGAAATATAGTTCTACTTTTCACCCACAAATTGATGGACAAATAGAAGTTGTGAATAGAAGTTTGAGAAATCTTTTGAGATGTTTAGTTGGAGACACACCGAATAATTGGGATTATGTGTTGGCACAAGCAGAGTTTGCATACAATAATTTAGTGAATAGGAGTAATGGAAAAACACCTTTTGAGATTGTAAATGGCATACAACTGAGAGGTATATCAGATTTGAGGGATATTGTTGATGAAAAGAGAAGTGTTGAAGGAGTAAAGTTTTCTAAGTACATGAAGACATTGCATGAACATGTGAAATATAAGTTGGAGAAAAGTAATAAAAAATACAAAGACAGAGCTGATAGATCAAGAAGACATAAGACTTGCAATTGGTGATGAAGTGATGGTTCATTTGAAGAAAGGTAGATTTCCTATTGGAACATATGTGAAGCTGAAAATGAAGAAGTTTGGACCTTGTAAGATTTTGAAGAGATTTGACAATGGTAATGCTTATCTGATTGAGTTACTTGATGACATGGATATATCACCTATTTTCAACATTGCTAATTTGTATGAGTACCATGAGTCGGATGAAGAAATGACAGTACCGAATGATTATCCTAAGAAACAAATAGAAAAAGTTGAGCAGATTTTAGAGCAAAGAATTGGAAGAAGTACAAGAGGAAAATAGTAAATGGAATATCTAGTAAAGTGAAAGAATAGACTGATCAAAGATAGATCATGGATTTTACAATTTGAGTTGGATGCAGCTTGGATCATACATGTTTCATGATTTGTAGAATCATTTCAAATAACCCCAGGTGTCTGATGTAGGAGCATCTCGGGTCCTTGGCAATCCTATGTCACCAAAAAGATGTTTGAAGTTTTCAGTGTTGCTAGGTTCCTTCTTTGACTAATTTGGTTTGGTGTTGTTTGGTTTCCTTTATTTACTGGTGTTGGTCAGTTATCTCTCTAGCACTTAGTGAATTTCCCTGGTGCTTGGTGATGCTTGTCTGGCGCTCGATTATCCTTGCTTACCGAGTTGTTTGTTTTGGACTTTTGTTGAGGCCCACTTGTGTAATTAATTTTGGTCATGGATTTAATGATGGTATCTATCATTGGAAAGCATGTGGACCTAGATCTATTCATTCCTTCATTGATGGTGGATCTAAAGGCCAACTTGATTCGGTAGCCTCTTGTATAAATGTAGTTGTTTGGTTAGAGTTTTAAAAAAAGAAGTTTTTAATAGAAGATAGAAGATAGAAGATTAGAGATTATTGGTAGATCCTTGCATGTTGGAGGACTTCTTTACTTAATTGTAATATCTAGCCTAAACTGAGAAGGCCTTACAACCTGACATGTATTAATCAAATTGAAATAAATATATGAAAGATATCTGCATTCTCTCTCTCACTACTATGTTGTTGCTTCTGTGTGTGATCTCTGGAAGGTGGATCTAGTTAGGGTGTACCTTTGGCCCCTCTCTATATCCTCCCTTGTGTTAATTGTCTATCTACTTTCCACCAGGGTAGAGTACCCCAAGTTAGTAAAAAGGGGAGCTTTGGGTCAACCTAATGCATGACCATTTATTATATATCCACAGATGGTTAGAAAGATAAATTGGATGAAAATATCACGGAAGACAAGATTGTTAATGATGTTGTTTTCTTCACAATCATCTATTCAATTAAGGGTGATTATGCGAAGAGACTCTCAGAGGAGGATGCTACTAGAGTTTGAGAAATAGGTTCCTATTATATTCAATATAAAACTTTCACATATATTAGAGTGGTAGGGTGTACTCATACACCAAAGAAACTTCCTAGGTACCCCTCAAACTAAATAATTCTTTTAGAGATGGCTAGGAAACTACCTAATGCCTATGAACATATTAAGCATAAGAAGAAATAGTGTCAAGAATTCCCCATTTCTATTGGCCCTCACTTTCTACAAGACATGAAAGTGTGCAATTCTCTATCTTTTAAATGGGAAGAGTGTCCCTTACAACTATTTAATATGATTAGAACTAGGTTTGATCCCATAGGTACTTATAGTCGCATCATGGAAAGGAATTATGTTCATGAACCTCATGTTCAAGATCATTGGATGAACTATATAGATGACTATGAGGTCAAGATCTCAAACTATTTTAAGATGTCTCTCGAGCTTGCACAAGATGCTCTACTCCTCCGCATTCAACCCAAAATATGGGATATGGATAGTGAATATTTTTTGGATCCACTATACAATAATGATAAGATATATATAAGGGTCATTTTGAATGCAAAGATAGATAAGGAAGAAAATGATGATATCAATTTCAAGGCCAGGCATGTAATAAAGAGCACCAAGGTCTAGATTAGAAGGTTGTTCAAAATGAATCATGTACCTATGAAGCCACAAATTGATCCACCATCTAAAAAAGAAAAGGAGGGGGAGAGAAAGTAATGATGCCCAAATTTAAAGGGGTAGCTCCTCAAAAGCTAGAAACTATTTGCATACATAATTGGCTAGTAGTATATGGCTCAAATCCAAAGGGAAAAATGACTCAAATAAGAATAGCAGTGAGTATTACTCCACCTTCTACTCAATCTATTAACCAAGGATAAGCATCTACCTCAAGAAGGTCCCAACAATAAAAGTCACATGACTTAAAACCACCCAAGTAGAAAAGGGGAAGGTATACAAGAGAAAGAGATCTTCTACATCCCATCAGTTGGAAATTGTACAAGAGAAGGAGGAAGAAAAAGAAGATCATCTACCCTTGGCAATGAGAACATGGTTGATACCCATCCTAAAAGAACCTTGGGAGTAATTTTCATCATTATTTCAAGAAGGGAATTTGCATCTCAAATTCCTAGTCATCTTCTCGTGTAAAAACAACGCTCAATAGGTACAAATTAAGATTACAAAATTTGGCCTCTCAATATTTACAAATCAACCTATGGTCACTTGTATATACAAAATTTGGCATCTAAATATGCACATGAAAGATCATTATCATTTAAATATAGAAAATTTTACCTCTAAATATGCACATAGATCAGCTAATGACCATTTATATATACAAAAAAGTGAATTTACAATATTTCACAAAAAAAATATATACGAAAATATCAAAATCATGCTACCATTATATATAATCATTCATGTAGATGGCCCAAAATTAATCAAGTGAACCTTTTTTATCAACTCTAACCCTTGTTGTGTCAAGTATTGCCTCTTGGTCAGATTTATGAACTTTCCATAAATTCATGCTAAGAGTTCTACCACGATACTTAATCAATTGAATATTTCTTGCAACAACAAGATTAGAGTAAGGGAGAATATATCTATGTGTCTCAAAGTCCTTGAATAACCACACATTACATTTTTTGATATGGTACCTTCTAATCCATGTCTCTTTCACAACAACATATCCTATTGGGTACTCATACCCTCTCCATCAATGATTGTGGTTGCCAAATGTTTTTTGGCCTCAATATAATGACACAAAAAGTAAATTTTTCTTTCTGCATTGTTCTCATCTGTAATAATTGCATAAACATGGCTTGCATTCTATATAATGATAAGTTAATACCTAAAACAATATAAAAAGTAATAAAAATAAGAAAATTTAATTTTACCTAAGTAATAAATTGAGAAATTACTTGGTTTAACTAGGTCAAATACATGGTCAAAATTCATTGATGCTTCCATATGGTTCAATTGTAGTGATCTGGGAATTTGATATGTATCAAGGGGTTCCAAAGGTCTACAAGATCATTGGTCAACCCAATCTTTTGAGTCAAATTCTTTCGACATAAAATTCATACACAAAGAGAAAAACATACAATATGTCTAGTATAAATAACTAATGATATTGCATTTGAATTTCTAAATGAATGTATGTCACTTGATCTTTTAAGTGTACAATAATCTAGATAGTTTTTAATGTTATATTCATGTATCAATCAAGAATATATATTTAAATCATAGACCTACCTACATTACCTAGTCCCATCATAGAGTTACACCATTGCACAATCATTTTTGCATCTATTAACTTGGTGCCACCTTCTTACTTTAATTCCTCTCTAACAAGGGCTCTTTTTGTTCATGCTCCTACACCATCATTCTCTCCATTTCCATGTCCAGCCTTAGTGAAATTCCAAAAATGTTGCACACCACTTGTCACATGCATCCTAGTCAACCAAAATAACATTGTTGCATTCTTGAAATGTGAGGTGCAATTATCCAACCATCTTACGTGTTGGTTTTATCTTATATTTCTTTCACATAAACTATCATAGAAAACTTGTCATGCCCAGATTTACTTAGGCAAAAACACAACTAATTTTTTTTTTACAATTCATTTTACAACAGCAATACAAGCACATGAATAGAAAGATTATCGCAAAGCAAAATAAATAAATAAAGGACATTAATCTTCCTACAAGTTACAATTTTATTTTATTTTATTTACAACTTGGAAAACATGTCACTTTTTACAGACACTACAAAACTTTACAAGAAGACTATCTTACAAGATTTTACAAGAATAAATAGATGAGACAAAGACTTATATTACAATTTTGCAAGGTACACTTTACACCCAATACCAAATTGAGGAGATTCACAAAACACAACATTCTTTCATAGTCCTGGCCTGGTCCAACCAAGATATCTTGAAAAAAAACTTGCAAGAAAATAAAACAACTCTTCCATGGAATACTCTCCTCCCTACCATATGGCATCATGAGACCTTGTAGGTCCTAGCCAACCCCTGAGCAAGGGGAAAACAAGCCAACATAAAACACCCATACATCCCTCAAATATTGCACACATCACATTACTTCATGAAACAATAACACATACGTCATTCTTGCCTTCACACAAGGATCTACAACAAAAACTTTTCTTACATGGCCATTCACAAACAAGGATCTACTAAGACCCACTCAACAAGTAGAAAATAAGAACTTCAAGAAAAAAGACCCTTGTTTCATCACTAGCTCACATAACATACACATTTATCACTACAACATAAGAGATTCAAAACACTTTGCCCACACAAAACTCTCATGAATGAACTCAAGGACTTACACAAAGCATAACAACAACTCACAACACACATATACCAAACTGAAATACCTTCCTATTCATATGAACTCATAAATTTCATAAACTCCATTAATGGAGGTTGAGGTGCACATACCTCCACCTAAAGTTATGGTAAGTAGATGAAGTGAGTCTTCCCTTTTCTTCCCTTTTTCTTCTCTAATTTTCTTCAAGCTCCTAGATTGTCTCCAAAGTTGGAGAGTGGGTGATTAGGCAACACAATCCAAGTTTTCCACTAAAATAGGCCTCTCACACTCTCCCATGCCCTTGGGAGAGTTGTGAGCTTCCCATTGGGTGACCTACCCAAAACCTTACAACTTTCCTAAAGTGGAACTGCAAAAAGGTGAATGGGGAAGAGAGTTGGAAGCTTTTTGACTCATGAAGTTTCCCATGTGAGTTTGATTTTCGACATTTGACAAAAACCCACTTTTGGAGGGCTTCCCAAGGTGGATCTAGGGTGTTTTATGGTTAAAAAGGACCCTTACCCATAGGTATAACCCATGGGCCTTCTATTTTTGTGTAAAACAACTCCCCAAGGGTCAATTTGACCCTTCAAAACCCATCCCAAAGGCAAAATTCGAAATTAGAGAGGATGTGACTACTCATGTGTGCCCTAACCAAGGCAAAGGTGTGGGGAAGACAAATTGTACTAGGGTTATATGGTGACATGTATTCACTCCATGAGGTCCATTGCCAACTCAAAATACAAACACATGTGTCAATTGACACCACAACACATTCACAATTACACTTGGCACTTCCACTAAACAACTTAATAAAATAAACCAACTTAAATACATTCACATCCACACACTTTACAAAATAAATTATGTCATAGGGAGGACTTGTATCTCTTTGGGGACATGACCTTGGTGTCACAGAGATAATATACACATGTTGGCTTGACTCCCCTTAAATTCCATGGTTTTATCCCTGCACACACACACTCAAGATAATATCAGTAATTCCAAGAATGTGTTATGTATATAATATCCAAGTAAAGCACCATATAACCCATTTTTACATATTCATCAATTACGTCTACATACCACATCACCTCATTCACATATTTAAATCCACATTTCTCCAAATCCAAAATTGATCAATATATATATAGTAAATTGAAAATATCTCCTAACCAAGTTTCATAACTCAATTCCTAATAGACCATATTCATTTATATTCTCTATTTCTAAAGCATATCACAATTCCATTTATTTAAATTACCTCAATTAATCTAGAACAAGTCCCATATATCAATATATGATTCAAGCTTTTCATTCTTTATCAATTCATTTAGATCGTAACTATGAGCTAGAAATACATAACCCAAGTAAAATGCAATACCAATGCACTAGGGCCTTTCATCAAATCATGTCAGAATGTATCATATTGTAATAACATTATCCTAATTTAACACATGGTACAAAATCAATAGGTTTAGATCCTAGATTACACAATGCTATCTTAAAACAAGATGGTCCTTAAACCATGTTAAACATTGATCCTAACAACATACTTACCACTACACCTAATATGCAATCGCCCCATAATACAATTTTTCCATGGATTCCTTCTTTATTAATTTTCTAGTATGTTTCCCGAAGATGGTTAACTCAAGGTCATTTCTAATCCATCTCATATTTAATTATTGATCTTATAAGGTCTTTTAATCTACAACCTCACTAATCAGACTGGTTAATAGTGTGGACATGACAACTCATAAGGTTTCTATACTTCCTTAAGCTTAACTTAGTCTTGGTTATGTTAGTGAAATCAAATCATCAACACTATTGTTGTACAATTCATTATTTTGTATGAAGTGGTTTACATAATCACATTACAAGGATTCTCATCAAGGTAATATGTTATAGTAGGGCTCAACAAGGCTAAAAGACTAACGGTCTCCCAACCTTATCCACAAAAGTGTCTCACATAGAGGGAGAATGGTAGGGGCCCATTAAATTGTATAGCTCAATTCTATCACAAAAATTTACTTTTATTTGAAGCCTTCCTAAATTTATATTTTGATGCGTGCACCTATCACTCTAACATATATTTTACACTACTAGAGATCATTACAAACCATCTATGCTCGTGCATCATCCATTCCTAAGTTAAGACATCATAACATATAATGCTGCCACATAACTTAAAGATTCTAATCCATGTAAGCTCCCTTATTATAGTTTCAAATGGAATTTCCAAGCATCTTAGAGTAATATTAATTCTATCATGCAAGCACAGGTTTACACCTTCATGTTCTAATACCACAATAGTTAACTAAAGGTAATATTACTTCAAAACTATGTCTTAAATTAACATATTCCATGAATTCATTTGACGATGAAATCTATTCTAATTAAGTTGATGAACTATAGTCAAGATATCTAATAACTTCACATAAAATCTACGGAAAGGTTTGCAAGAAATAACAATAGTGCTTACCAGAGTGTTCTTACCAAGATGAGGGAAATGGATGGGTCCTACAAAACTTTAAAGCATCCTTGCACAAACTCTAAAAAATGACTATGATCATCACTGATATAGAAGTGATAATCTCTTACAAACCTTTCTATCCTCCTTGTGTTATCATGTCTATGCATGAATGCACTATACAAAAATCATAATTTTTTTAGAATGGTAATACATGAGTTGCACCTCATTTTGAGGTTTTAGTGTAAAATTATCAGCATAATCAATGATAGAGACAATGGCACCAAGGGGAAAAGTGTTCTTACATAACTTGAATTACTCATCTAACCACCAAGCTCTATATGTATGTGTTGTGTACTCATAAACTAGTTTCTCTTGAAAAATCTTCTTAAACTCGCATACACATATATCATTTTTCACTAACTCACATCTCTTCAATTATTTTCCATATTTAACCCTATATGTGATTGAATTGTATTTTCTAAAAGAAACTATTTTCTTACTAATTTCATGTGTGCTCTCTAGATGTCGACATATATGCAAATGTTGCAAACCACCACATGTAGCACAAGAATGATTCAAACACATTGTCTAATAATAAATGCACCCATCATATCATTTGTGTAGTACACTTGAAATAAAATATCTTGGTGACTTAGGAGGTGCTTGTACACCACATTCCTGCAAAATATTGTTAGTGTTTAAAGTACAACATGTATGATGATAAATATCATAATGCATGGAAAATTGAATATGCACCTTACAACAACATGTAGTACATGCATGATTAATCTTAACATAAAAATATTTTGTCATTTCAAAAAATCTTTGACTGATTCTTATTTGAGGATATATTTAAAGGAATCTTTCACAAAATTATGTTTGAGTCATATCTAAAAAGTTTTTTGGATGTGTCTCATGATGTGTAGATCCTATTTTCCTTCTAACAACATCTCTTTGGTTGGGCGAAACCCATGTGTTTTCATGGAAAAAAAATTCAATTAATGTTCTTAGTGCATCAACAACAACCTTTTTTTTGCATGGAAGTCTACCTGAGAATGCCCAAGGAGAATTATTAGTAGGATCCTTAATTTTCTCGTGACTCCCTCACGCATTTTGTAATGTTGTACTACTTATCTTTAATGACTTACTTATTTTTCTTATTAAATGATATTTTCTCATTTCCTTTCCCATTATGGTTGATGTGATAGCATGTCGAGTAACATTAGTATCTTTAGTATGTGATGTCGAACCAATTGCTTGATATGCATCAAATAAATTTCTCACAATAATTCTTTCACCATTATTTTCAGATGATCTTAACCCCAAAATTTTCATTGTCTCTCTAAATTTCAAATTTTTAACCATTTCAACAACTAATTGGCATCTTCCAGTTTGATTTAAGTTTTCAAAATAGTTATTCCATATTATTTTAATGATTCTTCTAACAGTTCGTTTGGAGATTCTATCAAGCATTGGATTCAAAATATTCTCATCAATGTCAATTAAAAACTTCAATTTTCTACAAATAATTCTAGGAGTTAAGATTGGTGCATGCTCTTCATTTTCATTAGGTGCATTAGGTACAACCATCACATCAAATTTAATTTGTGTATGTTCATAATTTGATTGATTTTTCACTGTGATTTATTGTTCAATTTCATTAGGTTCATTTGGTACATCAAATTGAGATGGTGTAGATGATAAACCTTATCCTTTAATTATTTTTAGTTTGTGTAATCTTCTCATACACTCCCTTTGTCTTTCCTTTGTTGTCTCTCATTGTTCAATTGTTCCTCTCTTATTCCTTCCCATCATTAATATCTATTGTCCTAAATAATATCATTTTACAAATATATGTTATAAAAACACACAATCAGCCACCAAAAAAACTAAAAATCATCATCATTTTTTATAATAAAAAGTATTAACAATAAAAATAACATGAAGAACAAACAAAAGCATAAGAGAAATCAATCATTTGAACTCATATGTGACAAAAAAATGTCTTACACTATCTGATACTATCCCCAAAAACTATGAGAAGCTGCTATGGGACCTTGAACAAGTTGCAAAAGTGTTTTTTTGATCGTTGGTAATGAAATTTACCTCAATAGAATGCGTACAAGTTATGGTTAGTCAAAAATCATTTGGGTTCTATTGAGATAAATTCCCAATGTGTTGGACTAATTGCCAATGTCCCCCTTTAGGATTCATGACATGGTTTAATAGCCTCATGTATCTTCTATAAGTCTAGTGGTTATATCATGGATTAACAGGTTGATCTTTTAGTATAATGACAACTGCTAGTTGTAACAAGTGGTAGCAACACTTGGTCATAGGTTCAAATCCCCTACAGTGACACTAAGGGGAGATTATTGGACTAACCACCAATATCCCCCTTTAGGATTTGTGACATGGTTTAACAACTTCATGTATCTATTGGAAATATAAGTGGGAAAGTAATACTGAGAGGGGGGGGTGAATCAGATATTACCTACTTTTATCCTCTTAATCTGATAAAACTTTATGCATGTCATGAACAAAAATTGATCATTGTAAGAAACTAAACATATAAAGCAACATAAATGAAATCACTCATAACACCATGATTTTGGTAACCCAGAAACCCTTGAAAGGTAAAAATGGGGTGGGGATGACATCCACAAATCTTCACTACTGCAGTAATAAATTTTGCTTGTTAAGGCTTACAAAATGTGATCAAATTATGATCTACCCTGTGAAAGGTCTACTCGGTCAAAAGAAAAAAGACTTACATAGTCTACCTTGTTAAAGGATTTATAAACTTACAATAAAGTAAGCACTCGGTAAAGAGATTTACATAAAGTCTGTAAAGACTACTCGGTTAAGAGATTTACCCTGATACACTGGTCAAAATGTCTCAGTACCTAATCTTTCAGTTTGCACTGGTATGCAGATTATAGATCTCCTCTTTACTTTATATTTTGATCTCTTCTATATGATCTTTCTTGATTTTGTTCTTTCACTACTTAGCTCGGTCATTGAGCTCTATCTGAATACTTTGCTATTATAAATATACTTCTCTGATCATCTTCTCATACTCATTCAATCTTATCTCTCTGATTCACACACTTCTCTTTGTTTAGATCTTGCCCTTATATAATAACAAAAATGTTTTACCATTTCAAGATCTACGGTTCAGATTTATTTCTATTGCTGCCTAAACTATACAATTTTCTGATTGGCTCTAGGTATTACATAGGGATCAATGATAACAAAATGGATGTGTAATTACCTCTATAATTACCTCAATAGACAAAATACAAAACATCATTACCACCAAAAATGGTTTACCTCGATCATTGTGCCATTCCAAACTTGTATGTCATTCCTGGCTAACTCGGCAAAAGTTGTTCCTAGCACTCGGCATTAACTATACTCGACATTGGTTAAGCTTCTTTGTCACTCAGTAATCATTGATATATGTAACTCGGCAATAACTATACTCAGCATATTACAAACACATAGTGACCATGACTTTACTCAGCAGTACTACTACTCGGTAAGTATACAATACAAAACTCAGCCTTAACAAAATGACTCGGTCGCAGTGATGACCGACCATCATTGCCTAGATATATGACTAAGTGTGAAGCATTAATAGTCAACAAAACTATAGAGATCTACAATCTCCCCCTTTGACATTGGTGGCAAAAAACACTTTGTCATGACATTTGTACTTACAAAAAAAAAAATGTTTGTACTAGCCTAATACTCCCCCTGAGATATATATACATTCAAAAATTTTGTTACTTGTCCCTTTCTATACTCATGTCATGATGCTTCCCCCTTTTTTTTGACATGACTAATTTCTTCATCAGTAGGTAGCTCACAAATTTTCTCCAGAAAAGGTTTATGCAACACCGTGATCATATAAAGTGCATTCATCCAAGCAGTTGAAGCAATGTTCAAAACTTTTGTCTGCACTTCTAAATCAGCAGCTAAACCGATGAGGTTCTCAGCTGTGGACAAATGTGGATCACTCTGGATTAATTCTTTAGCCTTAGCTAATTTTATCTGTATAGCCTCTAGATGCGGTGTCAAAACAATTTGTATAGAGAGTAGGCAAGAATGAATCTTTCCATCATTAGCCATCAGCTCAGCTAACTTACCTTATGTTTGCATGATTTTGACATAATGTGTAGAACTAGTGTTTGCATCCAAGGTCAGGGACTAACTTGTGGCTTTGATCTCTTCCTTGAGAGTATCAAGCAATCGTTGATTCTCATCAGTGAATAATTCAACAGTACATATTTTGGCCAATAGAGACTATCCATTCACAACTAATCCCTCGGTCTCCTTTACCAAATTGGATAGCTCAACCTGTTTCACTGCTATCTCAATAGATATCTTCTCCATCATTTTTGTCTCAAACCTCCATTTAGACCATTAAAATAACTTATCACTTGCACAACTGACTTCATTATTGACTTTCTAAACAATGTGTACAAGTTGTTCCAATATGGGAATGAAACTATTTACATCTGATAAGTCATATACTTCATTAAATATATCTTTTATTTCATGAAGAACCTATTTTTGCTGATGCTCTCTTCAAAGTTCTGCTTGCTGGCTTTTCCTTGTTAATAAATCTTTCATTATCTGCAGTTGCTCATAAGAAAGGTTATCTGAATCCCATTTAGGAATAACAATGACTTCATCAATTATTACCTCATCTTTCTCCTTTAGTGCTCTCGGTGGGGTGCTTCCACTTGGCATCTGTACAAGAGCTTTTATTGCCTCTTGTTCCTTTGGTTCTTGTTCTTCAATGAATTTTCCCTTAATATTTTCTTCTCCTTTCCCCTTATCATCAACATGAGGACTAACAACTTGTTCATCTAACTTAATTCCTTGTTCTTCTTTGTTGTGTTGAGAACTGTGAATTTTGTCTTCTACTTTGTCTTGTTCCTCGGTAGATGGGGATTGGGTTAGTGGTACCGACTTGGTGGGATCCTTGGTAGAGCATGTACTGACTAACTTGTCACTAATAGAAACTCCAAGTAGAGTAGGATTCTCATCAGCAAATTGTGTGCTAGTAATGGTGGGATAATCCATGACTTGTAACAGGACAGTGTTACTACCTAGCAGGGGTGTGTTAGTTGCTTCTATGTTCTTTAAATCATCCTTAGTTAAGAATGAATTCTTAATGGGGCTCTCCTCCAGTATGTCAACAATGTGAACTTCAGATGTACCCAATGTTTTCACTTCCTTAGGAGTTCCAGTCTCCATTTTATTGTGCTTGGTGTCAAGCTCAATAACAATTGAAGTAGTAGCATCCTTTCCTTCATTCTTTCCTTCATCTTGGGTGGGTAGCAATCCAAAAAATACCTTCCAAATTTTAATGCTTTCTTGTACAACATCTTCAACCTTGTGTTGAAGAATTAGATAGGCTCTAAGTTTAGGATCAAACTTGCCTCTGTATTGCTCAATTATCTATTTGATGTTGGCTGGGGTGAGAGAGGATTCAACTTGTGCTAATGTACTCTCCCTTATTTCCTTCTTTGTTTGCAGAGCATAATCCCATTTTTGTGCAACCCTGTTACATACTTCTTTTGGAATTTTGTTTTCAATTTCAATTGGTAGCATCTTGAAAATGCATAACATTTCAAGAATAGCATCCTCAACTTTCTCTTTATCTCCAATGCTCATCTTTCCAAACTTTAATCTTTTCACCTCATCCACTGCTGCAGTGCTAGTAATCTTAAGACATAATTCATCAATAGCGAGTTGATGTGCACCCTGTTGTGTGACCTTCCCCTTTATTCCTTCATCACTTTCATTTTCTTCATCATCATCTTGTGTTAAAACAAGTTTTCTTCTCGGCTTCTTCACAACCGCAGTCAGCACTACCTTGGGTTGAGTGGGTTTTCACTTAGCAGATGTAGGAGGCATCTTAGGAGTCTCGGTAGTAGTTCTTCTAGTCTGAGGCCTTAGTGATGGTGTCTCTGACACTATATGCTTCAACACTCATCTATTTGGAAGGGGCTCAACAATTAATGGTTTCTTCTCTTCTTCTTCTTCTTCTTTCTCACTACCACTGGTTGCACTCTGTTCATCTTCTCCCAATCCTTGGGTCAACTCTAGTGGTGCATTCTTCTTAGATTCTTTAACATACTCTTCCATATTTTTCACTATCTTCTTCCTTTTCCTCTTTGTGGTGGCAGCCAATAATCCCAAAGAAATCTTGGATTTGGCCTCTTCAAATGTTCCAAAGTAAGGTGCCTTGGTATCAATTTCTTCAACTAAGAGGGTTGTGATTGCAGCAGTAGCTTCATCTATGTTGAGTTCATAGGGTAAAGGAATTAACCATGAAACCCTAGGTGTGACTTCCTGTGGATAACTAAATCCATGTCTACCAGGAAACATATATCCTTGTTGTATTTCTCAATCAAAGACATAGGGACTCTAGTCCTATTTCTCATCTTCTTCTTAAACTCAATGAAATAATTATCCATTATCCCTTCAAAATCATCACCAATTTGGTTTATAAACTCATTTATTTGAACAGTGATGAGTTTCTTCTTATCTCATGTTACATCTCCATGTGTAGGAAAACACTTCTTGACATAAAATAATAGACAGATCAATAGGGAACCAAACTAACACATAGAATTCTTCATCATCCAGATGGAGTTCAAGTTCTTAGCAAGTTGAGTTAGTTGGAGCTTGGCAAGGTCATACGTGTTTCCTTTCTTAATTATCTTCCATGCCTGGTCCACTACCATACAGAGGACACTGTCCAACTGACTGGATTGATAAAACTTGTGCGAGATGACTCTAACAACGAAGTCAATTTCTGGATCAGTTATGGTGGAAATTTTCATTCCACGTTTGTTCCAAACTACCTGGGTGTTATTCTAAATATCATCTTTTCCTCCACATTTCATCATTCTCTTTCCTTCAATAGTAGGGTAACCAGTGACTTTATGTATCAATTCCTTTGTGATTTTTACCGGTCCATCTTCTAGCCTTAACTGCATGTCATGTACTCGACCCAAAATGATCTTTATCCATTCCACTTTGAAATTTTGTGGGAAATTTTGGGCATGCACTAACCCTTGATCGACAACAACCTTATGTTCCAACTTCAGTACCCTATTGACACATAGTTTATTGTATGCTTCCCTGATCTCATAATCATCGATTTCTCCAATTTTGCACATATAGCAAGACCTAACATCGTTCAACATTAATAAATTCTCTAGAATAGAAGATAGGGATCCATTCAAATCTCATTTAATAGCACTTTTGGATATTGCCTTGAATATCTTAGGTTTGCAAACTTCATTCCTTACAAGTTGCACATTGAAAACTTCCATCCCTTATTTCTTGACTAGTGCAGATGAAGATGACACCATTTTAAAATGTAATTTTTGAAAAGAGAATATTTTCTGAGTAAAGTACCTTTTTGTCAATAACCCTATAGATGAATTTTGCCGATGGCACGCTGAGAAAATTTAGAATTGCTTTGCTTAATCTGGTTTCACAAACTTTGAATCGCTCACTGAAGTCTTGAATAGCCTACTGAAATGAAATTAACAGTAATTTTCCACTTTATAGAATCTGAAAAATAGAATTAGGGCCTCATAAATGCTCTGTATAGGTTTTGGTAGCTTACAGTTGTCTCAGAAAACTCACAAGCTCAGTCGATATAACCATTACGATATAGCTCAGCATACATAGCATTTCAGCCATAGCAAGTGCTCGACATACATTGATAGCTCGGTCAAGACACTGATGCTCGACATCAAAAAATGAAATTCTCTATTTTTCTCAAATATGTCTTAATGCATCTTTATCTATGTAGATGCAGACTTTTTCTCACTTCTATGTTAGGAACTGATGAAAGATAAGAATTTGCAAGACTCAGTTCCGAACATACCTTTCAAGCTTAATTAGAAGAAGTGTGATCACCTGATCCATTGGATTGGGTGATCTCAGATGTGCTAGCTTCACTTGAGTTTTCTTCTTCTTTCTTCCTCCATGTCTTTTCCATTTGATTCTTCAGTTTCTCATGGATACCTTCATTCTAATTATCATTGCTCGGCACAAGTGATCTACAATCTTTCTTTAGGTGACTGGCCTTATTACATTTGTAACAGACCATGCTTCCATTCATCCGGCTTTTAGATTTGCCTCTAAAATGAGTCTTCATGCAATTTTCTCTGATGTGTCCATATTTACCACAATAATGGCAATTATAACAAGTATTGTAATCCCAATTGTAAGAGTTGTGCTTTGTGACTGGCTTGGTTTGTTCATTTGATGACCACCTTGGTCTAGATCTACATTCAAATGCTTTGTGTCCATATTTCTAACAACTGAAACAACTTCCTTGAAACTTGGGTGAGGTGGATGAATTACTAGCCTTAGATCTACATTCATGTGCTTGATGTTCATGCTTCTTGTAGTTAAAATAATGTCCATTAAACTTAGGTTTAGAATCAGACTTGCCATGTTTGCTTCTACATATGTTGGCTACATGTCCTAGGTTTCCACAGTGATGACATGTGGGCTTGGTGTTCTTTGGTTTTGCAATCTTTTGTTCTCCATTCTTTGATGATTCTCCTTCTTTAGTAGATGAATGTTCATTCATTCCAAGTCTAGATCTATCACCGGATCTTCTAGGTGATATTAACGGTTCTTCAAAATATTTTGCAGCTTCATTGGGTTTTTTCATCCTTTCATTGATTTCCTTTTTAGTTCTCAAATCATGTTTCAACTGATCATTTTTAGACCTTACTTGATTGATTTCCATATCTTTCCTACCCAATTCCTGATTAACCATTAGTAGTTGATTTACCATGTCTAGTTGATTATTAGTCAACCTTTGCATGTCACTTATTTTTTCATCTAGCCTGATTGCAATTTGTCTTTTGTCTTCCTCAGCCATTACCTTATCATCTTCAGCTTTCTTTTTCTATTCCACTAGTTCACAAAGTCTGACAAATTGAATTTCTTGTTCTCTCCTCAGAGTTCTGATGTCATCATTCAGTATGGTATTTTTCTCTAGTAGTTCTTTTATAGCTTTATCACTCTCGATAGAGTTACCATTATCAAATAGTCTAGAGATGTCTTCTTCTTTGTATTGTGGTTCATTTTGTTGAATTGCAATCTCTCTTCTCTTTCTCAAGGATTTCTTCAATTCTCCTCTTGCTACTTCTAGTTGTTGTAATTCCAGTTGCACTTCAATCTTTTGATTCTCTATGATCTTCCCTAGTTTATAAGCTTCCATTGTAAGATCTTTTTCCTCAAGTGGTTAGACTTAACCTTGCTGCTCTGATACCAATTGTTGGAAATATAAGTGGGAAAGTAATACTGAGAGGGGGAGGGTGAATCAGATATTACCTACTTTTATCCTCTTAATCTGATAAAACTTTATGCATGTCATGAACAAAACTTGATCATTGTAAGTACCTAAACATATAAAGCAGCATAAATGAAATCACTCTGAACACCATGATTTTGGTAACCCAAAAACCCTTGAAAGGTAAAACTGGGGTGGGGATGACACCCACAAATCTTCACTACTACAGTAATAAATTTTGCCTATTAAGTTTTACAAAATGTGATCAAATTATGATCTACCCTATGAAAGGTCTGCTTGGTCAAAAGCAAAAAGACTTACATAGTCTACCTTGTTAAAGGATTTATAAACTTACAATAAAGTAAGCACTCGGTAAAGATATTTACATAAAGTCTGTAAAGACTAATCAGTTAAGAGATTTACCCTGATACACTAGTCAAAATGTCTTAGTACCTGATCTTTTGGTTTGCACTAGTATGCAGATTACAGATCTTCTCTTTACTTTATATTTTGATCTCTTCTATCTGATCTTTCTTGATTCTATTCTTTCACTACTTAGCTCGGTCATTAAGCTCTATCTGAATACTTCGCTATTCTAAATATACTTGTCTAATCATCTTCTCATACTCATTCAATCTTATCTCTTTGATTCACACACTTCTCTTTGTTTAGATCTTTCCCTTATATAACAACAAAAATGTTTTACCATTTCAAGATCTACGGTTCAGATTTATTTCTATTGTCACCTAAAATATATAATTTTTTGATTGGCTCTAGGAATTACATAGGGATCAATGATAACAAAATGGATGTGTAATTACCTCAATAGATAAAATACAAAACATCATTACCACCAAAAATGGTTTACCTCGATCATTGTACCATTCCAAACTTGTATGTCATTTCTGGCTAACTCGGCAAAAGCTATTCCTAGCACTCAGCATTAACTGTACTCAGCATTGGTTAAGCTTCTCTATCACTTGGTAATCATTGATATATGTAACTTGACAATAACTATACTCGGCATATTACAAACACATAGTGACCATGACTTTACTCAGCAATACTACTGCTCGGTAAGTATACAATACAAAACTCGGCCTTAACAAAATGACTTAGTCACAGTGATGACCGACCATCATTGCCTAGATATATGGCTAAGTGTGAAGCACTAATGGTCAACAAAACTATAGAGATCTACAATATCTTCTATAATTCTAGTGGTTATATTGGGCATTAACATGTCAACCTTTTGGTGTGAAAATAACCTCTAGTTGTAACACAATGTTCATATTGGTGTTAAATGCACCCAAAGTGCATATTCTTATAAAACCCATACATGTTTTAGTCTTATAAAACCTATATGCATTTTAGTTATATAAAAAGGTTTTTTATCCCTAAGACAAATCTTAAATAACAAACTAATAAAGTGAGGAGAGAAAAGGGAGATAGGGGAGAGGGAAGGGAGATGTGGTAGACAAACGAAATGAGTTAAGAGAAAAAGAGGGTGATTAAGAGGGAATAGATGAAGATAGGTAGAGAGAGAGAGAGGGGGGGGGTAATTACAAGAGGGGACATGTGAGAGAGATAGTCAAATAAGGGGGAGAGGGTGTGTGTGTGTGTGTGAGAGAGAGAGAGAGAGAGATGATTACATGGGACATATGATAGAGAGTGAGAAAATAGGGAGATGATGAGAGATGTGAGGTAGAGATATAGAGTAAATAGGGGGAAGAGATGGTGAGATTAGGGAGGAGAGAGAGTGAAAGAGGGTGATTAGGGGGAGAGAGATGTGAGGGAGAGAGAGTGAAAGAAAGAAGGGGCAGAGGGTGAGATACATGCATATATAGACACACACACATATATATACACATACATACATACATACATACATACATATACATACATACATACATACATATATATATATATACATATATATATATATATATATATGTATATATATATATATATTTATATATATATATATATATATATATATATGTATATATATATATATATATATATATATATATATATATATATATATATATATATATGTATATATATATATGTATGTATGTATGTATGTATGTATGTGTATATATATGTGTGTGTGTATGTATATGTATATGTATATGTATACATATACATACACACACACACACACACACACACATATATATATCCATACACACATATACATATATACATATTATATATGTAACTATTTACATATGTGTAGTACATATTAATTTTACATACATATGTCCATATATATGTTTTTAATTTTATAAAACTAGATCATGTTTATAGTGTTTAAAAACTTGGTTGAGGTTTGTAGAATTAAAAACTCTAACTAAAGTTTTATAAAACTCGATCAAGTTTTTAAATAATTGAAAACCTGATTGTTTTATGCATAGGTAATAGCATTGGATAATGACCCTGAGGCTTGAGGGCTTCATTTCCCTTCATTTCTCTCCATTTTCACATCTTTTATTCTTCCAGGCTATTTCTCATCTTCCTCATCATCAATTGGGAATTTGTAAAATTACCACCATAATTTTACACGTCTTCTGAGCTTGTAGATTATATATTTTTTCTATTTTTGGACAACTAACATATTAAAGTTTAATTTTCTTTACTAGTGTCTCTATAGTTCTCAAAGACATATGTGTATCATTTCATTAATAAATTTTGATCTACTTGACCATTTTTAAAAAAAAATACATATTATTGTTGTGCACTTGAATCTATACACTTTTTAAAAATTACATTTCTAATTATTTTGATGAAAGTTATGTCTAGCGCACAGACAGACACCTGATTTTTAGGATGTGCTCACTTCAAAATATCATTAAAAGAAATACAACAAAAATTACAAAAAAATACATAACTTATACCTCTCACTCTTATCTATCTTTCTACCAAAGGGTTTTTCAAAATACTAAATCTAACAATATCTTTTTTTAATGCACACACTAGACACTATGTTATATTTTCTTGAAAAAATTAGGAATAATTTTTCATGCACAAAAAATTTGACCCTCTTAATATTATCCATTTTAAAAAAATTAGTAGTTTAGAAACTAGATTCGGAGTACTGAAATTCTTGTTCTTTTGATGCAGGAGCATCTTGGATTCTTGGCAATCTTGATTCAACCAAAAGTATTTGTTTTCCTATTTTCTAGTTTTATAAGTATTTTTTTCTTTCTATGATTGTTCAATTTAAATTATTTTACCTTGTGATCCTTACAATGTTCGTGACCTTGTGTTAAACCTTTTCCTAGGATCACTCATCTTTTGGTTGCTTCACGCATGAGATCTCATTGATTCTTGGTTGGATTGTCTTGTTCTTCATGTTCTCTAGTTAGTCTTGTGTTTCTTGATCTCATGAAGGTAGTTTTTTATCGACAAAGCTTAATGACTCATTTATTGATGATGTAATGTCTATGGTCCACATACTTGAGGGATCGTGATTTATGTTCCATTCAATGGAGAGGGATCCTTATAATTTTAGGTCCTGACCTATTTGTTGTAATACATTTTCTTTACATTGGGAAATATAATCTTTCTAGGCTGACCTAAGGTTTGTGAAGGCTTTATAATCTTTGTAATTGCTTCTCTTGAACATCAAAAAGAATGCGATAGAATTAGTCTAAATAGAATATTAGTGTATCATTTTGGTAAGTTCTGGTCTTTTAGATCGGATGGAAGAAAGTTTATATAGAAGGTCCATGTAGCTGATGTGGCTTATAGATTGTATAAAAAGATATTGAAGGATCTAATCAAGCATGTATGCCTAGAATGTATTGTTCCTTGTAGATGTTCATGTGACTGATTATGTGATAATAAAAAGGAAGATCTTGCATTCATTTCCTTGTTTTCTTTTGGGATTTTATTATGTGTGAATCTTGTTGCAATGATTTGTTGGACTCTATGAGTTCCCACTATCCTTGAATGCATTAGGTGGTATCAGAGCAAGATTTTTTAGCTTCAGGTTTTCTTTTGGGGTGGCAGAAGAGAAGATCTGACCAACAATTGTTGAAGATTATGAATATGGCTAAATGAAATACTAGAGGAGGAACAAGGAATGCAAATCCAGTTGTCTTGGATATGTTGAGACAAAATGCTGCTAGATTGGAAATGGTAGAAACAACTCAAAGGAGAGGGAAACACATTGATGATGCAAGTGATGAAGATGAGGATGAATAGAATTAGGCTAGGGAAGGAGAGAACAATGAAGAGAAACTAGAGTTGAATCAAGAGGAAGAAAGGTTCATCAGAGCCTTGACCAATATGAAAAAGAGACCTCATTTCAATCCTTCAGACTACCATGGTATTTTGGAATCTAATGAATTGATAGATTAGATAATAGAGATGTACAAGTACTTTTAACTTGAAGGAACTAGTGAGGAAAAGAAAGTAAAATTTTCTTGTACCAAGTTGAAAGGGCATGCATCCTTATGGTGGAAATATTTGCAAAAAAATTGGTAGAGAAGATAAAAAGATAAGATCAAGTCATGGGATAGAATCATAAATAAGTTAAAGGATAAGTTCTTGACTAAGGACTATCAAATAAATCTATTTTGAAAACTGCAAAACTTGAAGCAAAAGGATTTAAGTGTTAAGGGCTATATTGAGGAGTTTTACAAACTGAACATTAGATCTGGACATGTAGATGATGAAGCTAAACAATTTTCTCCCCACCTTAATGGTTTGAGGGTGTCAATAATGGATGAAATTAGTTTGATACATATTAGAAGTGTGGAAGAATCTTATAAGTGGGTTTCAAAGGCTGAATAAAAGTTGAACTGGAGACATGAACAAAGACAAAGAGGTAGAGGAGGAAAATTTCAGAGAGGCTGATCTAGTACTAATGTTGGAGGATGTAGATCTTCTGCAAATCAAGACAAGAGAGGATCAGAAGCTAATGATAATGACCACTGCAAGAGGTGAGATAAGAGTTCCTATTGCAATGAAGGACAAAGCAGTGGTGATAGAAGGAATTTCAATGACACTTATTTTAAATGTGGCAAAGTGGAACACCAAGCCTATGAACGTAAATAAGAAAACTCTAAGAGGAAGGTAGAGAGCATTAGGTGAACAATCTTCACAGATGAGGAATCCATCAAATCAGTGAACAACAACCAAGAAGAGGATGGAGCAACCTTGATAACTCGAAGAGTTTTTTACCAAGGAAAATAAGATTAATAATTGTTGTAGAGGAATAATTTGTTCTAAACCAGATGTAGGATACAAGACAAGGTGTACATGTTGTCATAGATAGTGGCAGTTTAGATAATCTTGCCTCAGAGGAGTTGGTTGAAAAATTGAAGTTGAATAGATTGAAGCATCCTAAACACTATTAGATTACATAGATTCAATATGAACACAAGGTATTGGTAACTAAATAATTCCTAGTTAAATTCAAGATAAAGAAGTATTATGATGAATTTTTGTGTGATATTATGTCAATGGATGTGTGTCATATCTTGTTGGGTAGACCTTGGCAGTATGATAGGCAAGCTATACATGATGGTAGGAAGAATGTGTACACTATTGTTTCTAATGGATAGAAGCAACATTTGTTACCTTTCGAGGAACCCCTTAAGAGTGAAGTGTGTACCAGTGCAAGAATTTGTTTAGGAAATGGAAGGAAGTTCTTGGATGGTATGAGGTGTGATAATGTATGTTTCAATTTGGTACCCAAGAAGTATACAAAGATTGTATCGATAGAAGAACATCCTAAATAAATTATTGGATTGTTGAATGAGTATGCATGTATCATATCAGATAATGTCCCTAATGGATTACCATCGGTAAGAAGTATCGATCATTGTATGGAATTGATACCAGGAACTAGTTTTCCTAACAAAGCATCATATTACATGACACCAATAGAAAATGAAGAACTCAATAGGTAAGGACAAGAATTTTTGCAATGAGGATTTATCAGAGAAAGTTTCAATCTGTGTGTAGTACCCATAGTCTTATCACCTAAGAAGGATGGACAATGGAGGATGTGTACCAATTCTAGAGACATCAACCAGATCACAATCAAGTAATGGTTCCCTTTTCCAAGGATGGATGAGTTGATGGATTATTAGAGTGGAGCTAGATATTTTACCAAGATAGATCTGAAAAGTGGTTATCATTAGATTAGAATCAGGGAAGGTGATGAGTGGAATACTGCATTTAAGACAAATGAAGAGTTATATGAATGATTGGTAATTCATTTTGGATTGACTAATACACTGATTACTTTCATGAGGTTAATGAATGAAGTCTTGAAGAATTTCTTAGGTAAGTTTGTCATTGTGTATTTGGATGATATCTTGATTTTCAGTAAGGGCAGAGAGGAACATTTGATGCATGTTAGACAAGTATTACAAAGGTTAAGGGAAAAGAAGTTGTTAATAAACCTTAAGAAGTGTACTTTCATGAAGGATGATCCACTACTACATTTGACCTCATTTTTCTACCAAAATTTTTGACCATCAATTAAAAAGGTTTAGGTTGGTCGGATTATAGAAGGAAAAATTCCTTTTTTTTTCAATCCATGCCTGTGTTAGTCAAAATTTTGACCAATACCATGTAGGTCAAAATTTTGACCAACACAGGCATAACTTTAAAAAGAAAAAAGATTTTGTATCTCATTTCATTGTTTGGTTTTCACTTGGAGCACACGAAGGAGCTAGAGCATGAGATTGTTTGAACTGTTATTTGGTGAGAGTTTTAGGAGGACCGCCTACCTGCGAGGGTTACCACTATGATTTGGTGTAAAAGGAGGACCGCCTGCCTGTGAGGGTTGCCACTATGATTTGTTGTAAAAGGAGGACCACCTGCTTGTGAGGGTTGCCACTGTGATTTGGTGTAAAAGGAGGACCGACTGTAAGGGTTTTCTTACTCTACATTTGTCTGGTATTATTTTATTGGTTACCTACTTAGGGCCCGTGAGCAATGTGCCAAGGCATCATGTATTGGGTATTTGCTAGGTTGTTTATATATCATGCCTTGTCAATTTTCCAAGCGAGTGGATAGATTGAACATCTCTGCAAGTTTAACCTTCGATGCATCCATGGTTTTGAAGCTCATTTGTTAGATCTGCAAACATTTTATTGAAACTTTTGTGCTATTCCCATGAGATACTAAACTCTCTATCAGACTAGCCTGGAAACTCCTCAGTTGGCTTTGTCATGGAGAGTGTACCTTGACTTGTGATTTCTTCATTGGTCTCCAATTCCATTGGGTGAGAAGAAAGTCAAGGAAATGAATTTTAATAACCCAAGTGCTCAAATTTGGGGGAAGTAGCTACGATGCTTCAAGATTGATGCCCTAGTTAGATATATGCTATGTGTTTAACCAGCAAAGTAAGAAAATGCTTGCAGTAGCGTCCTAGGAATAATCTAGATATATCCTAAATTGAGACATTTTGCAAACTAGAACTCATAAAAAAAACATGGCCATCAATTTGTGATGCCTCAAACACCCATCTATTACACTATTCAATCCTTTAAGGAACCCGATACATTCCACTATGAAACTCTTTCAACCAAAACCAATATCATTCATTGTTATGTTATTCACAAAAGATATCAAAAACCGATAGCAGGAATATATATAAACTCAATTAATAATGAGTTCTTGAAAACTATTTTTTTAAAACCGTTGTAGACATAAATTCTTTCTTGGCTTACCAAACGGTTTCAAAACATTTCTCTATTAACAAAAATGATTACTATCCTCCCCTATGGGACTGTCATAAAGAGACTAATAACCCAAAAACCATTCCTTACGGGACTGTCATGAAACAAAATAGATCTTTTATATTTCTTTGCACAATAAAAATAAAGAGAATCCAATTCATTAACATTGTTATGTTCTTCGTAATAGAGATAAAAAAACTGCCAATAGGGAATACATAAAGCTTAATTAAAATACATTTCATTCATACTCAAGCAAGACAAAACATTCATGGCTCTCTGGCTAAAGGCCAGAGAGCCCAATACTTTTCCACAATTATTACTCTCTTGCCTATTCTATTGTCTGTCGACTCTCTCTAACTATCCTCCTATAGTGTAGTCTATTTAAGACCATATTGGACCATTACAAAATGGTTTGTCTTCCATGATCATTCATATTCCTATTCGGAATTTTTCTTACAAATATCCCATATTCTCTTTGTCGAATCATTATAATGTAATTTAACAAATATACCATGGTTCTAACACTTTAATGAATATATCCTTTCTTGACATGACTTAAATGATGTGAAATTTGAAGGTGGAGGTTGTGCCCCTACACCACATTCCATGTGTTATAGTGGTTAGAGGTCACGGAATGATCATATTCAATTGGAAACTCACAAAACTATCAAAGGAATGGTTGAAACTACTCTGCCAATCAGAATTAATTGAGTAAAAATACAAATACAGACCTCAAAAATGCATAGATGTGGTCTAGGATCAATATCTAACTATTCTAAATGCATTAAAATGTAAGAAAATGACAAAATGAATCCAAAACCACTCTAAGAACTCAAGGAAATTGCATTTGAAAGAAGTTTATTTATCAAAAACTCAGTACAGTCCGTACACCAGGCCTCTTCTGCCATACAATGAAACTTTGGCATATTTGATGGACTCTTAGAAACTACCCCAACCAATCCCAATCGGTTGGATGGATTAGTTTGCACTAAAACATAACAAAATCCAATTCCCTCCATTTTCTAATAACCATTGCATTTCAAATTTTTGAATTTGCAACATTACAAATTTGGAGTTTTTGAAACTTTTAAAGATAATGAAGCCTTAAGACTTTGAAATGTGACCCAAATGAACTTATTAAACATTATTAAAATCAAATCTAAACTATTATAAACTTGTAACGCCAAATACCATCCTAAGCTCTTATTTTGGTCCTAAGGCCTATTAGGCCTTTTAAGACTTATTACATATTTGCCATTTGCATTGCATGGAATGACCTTATAGGCCATTATAGATGCCAATACATTCCAATTGATGTCTTAAGATGTAATTAGGTGCATGGTTGTCATTATGGACTCCTGGTAGTCTTTGGATGTTCTAGGTGCCCTTGCACCATGTTCACCACCTTTGAAAGGATTCTTGTCCCAAGAATCAGTCCTGGCATTGGATGTTTGAGTTTGAACCAAAAATTTCAAAAAAACATCAGCCAACTCAAGATATGAAAACATGTCAAAATTCATTAAAAAAATTCATATTACATCTCATTAAATAATGTTGAAGTCAGATTGGGCAATAAAAGTGAAAATATTACGCATCCATATCAACCATAAAAATAAATGTTTGTCAACAATATAGTCAGACTGTACTGTCACGGGCAGTGACTGGCAGATTTCAAATGAATTTACATTTTCATTTCTTGAACATGGTTCACATTCACTGTTATGATCTAGAATCGATCATTAACTTGGTCCATTCCCAATACTCATTAACTTAGTTTACATTCACTGTTATGATCTCTATAATCTGGAACAATGGAGTTTTTAATTTCTAGTTTCTAGAGTGCATTTATTTTGATGTTATGTAAATTTAATTTAAGAATCAATAATATCAATAGAAGTATAAGCATTTTTAAGTGGATTTATATTCTCAATTCAATTCGTGCAAGAATATGATGTACTTTACGTACTATTAAATTTTTGACAAACTTTCACATATTAACTTTTGAAGTAAAACTAAAGGCAATGCATTGTTGTTAACTTGTTATTAATAAAAAATTTATTGGCAAATCAGAAATCAGTTATTGTTCATGTTGTAAAACTAAACTATTTTAACTAAAGTATACATGCGGTTTTTACGGGAAGAGGTTGAACAAACTATAATCTTGAACAAACTAAGCGGAATATGTAAACATTTTCTACACTGTCTCTTTTCTTTATAGTTGATTATAAATATCATGGTGTTTTATGGCACTTTCATTAATTGTATCATGGTTGTGCTCTACTATTGTACTTAACCTTTAACATATCTCCAATGATTACAATCACTTGCACATGCTTGTACCTTGTGGTTGTTCCATCTTCTTATTGTGATTATTTTCGATTTAAGGCATGATATGTCAATGTCTTCTTACTGTATTTATTCTATTAGGACTTCAAACTGAGTGACATTTCCTTTTCACATGAGCATAGAATTCAAAATTTCCTCTATAGAAGAAATTGTTCATTAATAGTAGATAGATGTGTTTTTCCCTATGATCTCATGATAATGGCCATATTCAATAACTCTATAACATGATGGTTGTTCCTTTTAAGAGAGATGGTTGTTCCATTGTTCTAAAAACTACACTTTGTTGTCATTTTGACATGATAGCATTATATGTCAAAAACTTTGAGGTTCTCTTACCTTTTGTATATCATGGCTTTACCTCTATGTAGCTAAATCTCACTCTGAAAATGATCTTCTTTTAGGAAACAATGAAAATCCTCTATGGGTTCATACTTATTGTGACTTCCCATGGTGCACTATCATTGCTTGTACACTGTATTTTTCCAATTCTTTTAAATTGTCACTGTCTTTGAAAATTAATGCCATATGTTGCTTACATTTGATTCGATTTCCATATTAATTACTCTCTTCAGTTGTATTAGGAACTTTTTCCTTAAGCATGTGTGATGCAAACCTAGATATAGATGGGCATTAATCCATTAATGCTCAATTGAATGCCTTAATGCAGCTCCCAGAGAAAGGCCATCTGGAAGCTTTAGAGGAAATAATTTGTACTAGGTATGGAATCACCTCCACTACAATGCCAAATTTTGATGTGTTATTATCTTCAATTGCAAGTTTCTTTTGCAAAAATATATTGTATATCTTTACAGACTAGACAATGTGACTATACAACTCCATAATATATTCTCTATAATCTCTAATTACAAACTGAAGTGTAAATTGAAGTAAAGTCTTCCTTGGATAAAATTACAACCCTTGTCTACTAATTACAATACTTACCTTTATAGTTCACGTGACTTCCCTAAGGATCTGTTAGAACTAAAATAAATTTGTTATATGCTAGTTGGCCAACTATGCCTAGTCATCCAACTAGGAGACATGTCTTTTGGGAGGTAAAGACTCATATAAATGAAAGATGAAACTCTTCATCCAATGAAAAAAAAAATTCAACACAAACATCTTTGAATTATATCTAGATAGTAGCAGACTATATATAGGCAGCAATGAATTAGATGTAATTGCTTCAACTTCACATTCTTGATTTACTTCAGCATCAAGAATAATATCCATAGATTCAGTAGTCTAGTGAGGAGATTTGTGTAACTCCCAAAATACTTATCCTTTTAAATATTTCATGGTCTAGTGAGCATGATTTGTGTGTGAGCTTGTAAATCTTGTATAATCTTATTATATTATATATTTTTTTATTATATACAAGATACTACTAATGTTTTTATGTTCACATTTTGTATATTTATAGGCTGTGAAGAAAGTCCACACCTGGCAATATGAACCCAGAACAAAATAATGAGACACTTACTAGATTGTGGTCTCAGTTCTAAAGACAAGATGTTGAAAAATGTTATTTTCCTTGCAAAAAGTGTAAGGGCTTAAAGAATCAAAGAATTCTATTCAAAACATCCCAGATTCATTGTAGGCAATATGGTCACATTGAAGGGGGACACGATTTTCATCAATTGGTGAATGTGGATTTCTAATTGGAGGAACATGGAGGTGTGAATATCCAAGACAATGATAAAGCTCCCATGGAAGAAGATAATCCTATGGTAGAGAACACAATTGAAGACGATGGTATTAGCATAGCTGATAATGTGTCAGAGGGCATGATTAAAGAAGATGGTATTGGCGTAGCTGATCAAGATGATCATGATGATGGTACTAGCACATATGATAATGATGATGAAGATGGTCTTGATATAGCTATAATTGAGAAGGCATACGAGCCCTTATACCAAGGCCCTCAAACAACTCTTCTCTCTGCTATAGTTTTGTTGGTGAACTTCAAGGTTATGAATGTTTTATCCAATGTAGCAATGTCATGTATGCTAAGGTGGGCCATTTTTGTCATCTTCAATGTTAGCATACCATTACAATTTATTATATTAACAATTCATATTTGTTTTTGTAGGTTGGTAGGTGAGTTTTTCTTACCACCATCAAACATTTTGCCTCATTTGTACCAAGAATTATCTGTCATTATGAATCAAATTGGAATGCAGTAACAGACAATACATGCATGTCCCAATGATCACATTCTATATCATAAACAACATGAATTTGTAACAGAATGCCCTATTTGTCATACTAGTAGATATCGGTCAGATCAAATAACAAAAAAGGTGCCTCACAAGAGTTTTTGGTACATTCCCCTTATTCCATGTCTTCAACGATTATTTAGGTGCACTAACTTGGCACAATTTATGGATTACCATGCATGCAATAGAAGTCAAGATGACATTATGTGAATGCCTGCAAATGGTTCTGCATTTAAAGACATAGAAACAACATGGCCACACTTTAAAGAAGAACCTCATAATCTCAAAATTTTAGTGGCAACGGACGGTGTCAATCCATTTGGAGATATGAGATCTACTTACTCAGTATTGCTTGTTTTTGTTATTAACAGTAACATTCCTCCTTGGATGTCCATAAAGAGGGAGCACATAATGTTGTCAATGATTGTACCAGGTATTTTTTCATTTAATAGTTATGTAAATTAATTTATAAACACTGCATCAAGATGGTCATAATAATTATGTAATGTTTTTATTAATTCAACTAGGTAAGTACCAATTTAAAGATATGAACATGTATATTGAGCCCCTTATTGACGAGTTGTTGATTTTATGGAATGGGATCACTATGTATGACATCTCTAGACCAATAGGACAAAGAAAATTTTAATTACATGCAATGCTTGTATGGACAATACATGATGCCCCTCAGCTAACTCATTTTTGCAGTATGTTATATATTCATGTTAAGGTCACGTATTTTTGGTATGTTATAGTGCTTACACATTATTGTTGTATGTTTAAGTTGCACATGATCTAATTGTACGATATCTTTTAGGTCTTCAAACAAAGGGTAAATTTTCATGTCCAGTTTGTGGTCCAAAGATGAAATCTCATCATTCAAGAAGTTTAGGAAAGTAGGTGTTCGATGAGTTTAGGCACTTTCTCAACAATAATCATAAGTATCAAACTATCAAAAAACATCTTTTTAATGGGAAAGAAGAGACAACATCAAGGCCATGAATAATGACACCTCGTCTATGAAAGTTAGAATACAATCGACTAAATCACCGAGGTAATGTCATTCCATCTGATGATTTTTATTTAAAATTTATATTTTGATATTGTCTTTTATTTACTAATGATGTTATTGATGCTCGTGAAGGTCGTCAAGGAATTAATGACCAACTTCGTAGAGGAATAAAAATATATCCTAGTCAATTTAGTAGGTTTTCATACTACAAGGATCTCCCAATCATGCATTTGTTTGATGCTATGCATATCAAAAAAAATGTAACAGAGACACTATGGAAAATATTAGATGAAAGGCGTGACAAATAAAAAATGGCCAAAATTTGTAATGACATTCATGAATCCAATCATGCACTGAAAACTTTCATTAAATAAAATAGCAATGGAGACCACATAAATACGATTTCCCTTCCTTGGTTATTAACTGAGCAGCAAAGTGATGCATTAAAAGAAGTCATAAAAAAAACAAAATTTCCAATAGGATTTGCTGCAAATATAAGCAGTCTTGTATCAAAGAAAGGTGATTTTGGGCCAGGGTTGAAAACACATGATTTGCATACCTTCATCAAGGTAAGTCATGTTCTTTATTTACAATATATTTGTAAAATTGCATGTACTCTTTATTGTATTATTTTACAATATATTGAAAAGATCATTTTTTAATCATTGCAGTACATCCTACCTCTATCCCTCCCAGACTAGTTTGACAACAGTGTTAAACAAGTTATATACGATCTTGGAGAATTCATGAGGTTAGAAGTGTTATTATATTTATGACTTGCTTTACTTTTTATGTAATTTATTGTATATTTTTATCTTAAATCTTGTTTATATGTTCTTGCAAATTGAATCTCTTTTAGGTGGTTATCATCTAAAGAAATTGATAAAAAATATATAAAATATTGGAAGAGAAAAATTCCCCACCTTATGTGTGAAATGAAAAAGTGTCTACCTCCAACTTTTTTCAATGATCAAGAACACTACCTCATACATCTAGTTGAGGAGCTTGAATTGTGTGGACCTGTACCAACTAGATCAATGTGGATGGTTGAGAGGCACTTGAAATTTATGAAGGGCTTGATTCAACAAAGAGAATGTCTTGAGGGTTCTATGGTGGAGGGATATATGGTATACCAGACCATGGTGTCTATTAGTGAATATCTTCCCAAGTTTGCAGCAAATATCCATGTAGATCGCATTTGAGATCCTAACTCTATTAAAATATTTGAAGGGGAGTACTTGATGGGGAAAGGTAGATTGAGGAAAGTGAGAGGTAATTATATGATGTTATTGTATTTTATTAATTCTTATAGATCTTCAATATAAGTTATTTCTAAGCAGTCTATTTGTTTTCTTTACAACTGGTCATGAGTGGGATGCACTACATTTATATATTGCAAACAATCTTGATTGGATAACAAGATGGATTCAATAATCTCAAGAAAATGGTTGCTCATTAACATGGGATGGTGTTGCATTATTGGTTAAAAAAGCTCATCATAATGGAGATTCCAATATTACGTCAATGGTACGTGATCTAGCATATGGTTTAAGAGGTAGAAAGGTACATATAAGTTTACTAACCATGACCCATAAGTTTAATATCAACTCACAGATCAATGCAAATAATCTTGACATGTTTGAATAATTGTAGATCAAACACCACAAAGCTATGTACTACCATGGCCGTAAATTTTGCATAAAAAAGTTAGACAACACGAAGAAAACTTGTGATTCTGGGATAACTGCAGTCTTTAAGGTCACTAATATTTCATCTAGAAATGACATACATCCTCAACAATCTAAAAATTGATACTATACAATTTTTGATGATATACTTGAGTGTGACTTTAATTCATTCAAATTAGTTCTATTTGTCATCAAATGGTACAGGCTACAGTTGAATAAAAATGATCCTGATAGGACTATTATTGAACATGATAGTGGGTTTACAACGATTAATACAAGGTCATTTGAGCCAATTGGAGATGAGCCCTACGTTCTTCCAAGCCAATGTGAGCAAGTGTTTTACTTTGTCATTCCACATAAACCGGGTTGGTCATTTGTTGTAGACATGATCCAAGAGGAAGGCCGGTATAGTATAATGTGATGGAAGAAGAAGATACTAAAGAATCAAAAGATGAAGTAAATGATGATCACAGACGACTGTTACACAATGAAGAAGAAGAAGAAGAAGAAGAAAATGATGATGATTCTGGTGATGTTGACGATGGTCATGATGATGATGGTCATGATGATGGTGGTCATGATGATGATAGTCATGATGATGGTGATGATGATGATGATAGTAGTCTTGATGATAATGATGATGATGACATGGATGAGGAGGATGATCAATAACATGATCAATGAAATTTATGTCAAGGTATGATTAATGCCATGTATGAGGTATTGATTTATTCATAGAAATTTGAATTAAGTTATTATGTGTTGAACTCTATAATCATGGAGTATATTTTGCATCATGTAAATTTTGTCTTCTATGTAATTTGTAGCTTACATATCATGTAATTTTTGGATAACTTAAGATAAATGATTTACATATGCAGGAAATTAACGCCTTTGACATGGATCGATAGGTATAATTTATTATTTAGTTTCCTTCTCTTTAGTCAGAAAAATATATAGATACTATTATGTATCTCATTTGATGGATTGCAAGTATCACCAAATAGGTATTTGTTTGATCTGTCTTCCTCAAGTGAGGAAAATGTTAGAATAGAAGACAAAAGTGAGACATCTAGTAGGTCTAAAATAGGGAGATCAACTAGAGGTCAAAAGATTAGAAGAAAATTTGATAAAAAAATGCAATTTTTCCTTGCTGAGGGTAGGTCATGTTCTTATGATAATGAGACCAAAGGTGACATGAAGGTTTCCTTAAGGTACACACATCTTCAGAAAGAATGGGTACCCAAGGAACTACCTCCAATTAATACTAATTTTTTTGTTAACGAAAGGATATATCACATAGATCCATCTTCATTACATGGTTTGGAATTATTTTCCATGGATGGCATAAAGGTCAATTATAATCAAGTTGTTGAATTGATGGAGTATGTAGGACCTTGTTACAATTACAAGAATTGGATGCAGATTGTGCAATATAAAAAAAGTATGTATAGGTATGCATTGTCAGCAAATTATATACAATGCAAAGAAAATGATCAAACTAAAAGGCTCGCTATGTATATTGATGGAAGGCCAAAAAAAATATGGAATATTTTAGGTTTTATAAATAGTTCTTGACCCATGTCTATGTGCTAAAATTTTGTCACACTTCTATGAGTCAATAAATCTAAGATTGCTAAAAAATGAGGTCTCAAATGGCAACTCATAGCTCTCTATTCATGGAGTGCAAGGGTTTATGATGAAGGCCCTCAGATTAAACCTAGTTTGTGCCCATGCAAGTACACCATAAAATGAGAGATTCAAAGAGGAAAAGCAAGAATGCTAGTCTCCATGATCATCAAGTATGCATGCAAATGAAAATGAAAGCTATTCTAAGCTAGATGGATTAAGCTAGATGCAAGAAAGAAAATGAAAATGATGATGCAATGCTTCAATATGAGAGATCTAAGAATACCATAGCTCCAAGATGCCAAAATGGAGAGACTTCAAGATTCTAAGATGTTAAGATGCCAAGACTCCAAGATGCTAAGGTTGAGAGACTCCAAGAGGATGATAATGCAAGATAATTTGATGCAAAAGATGGATGATTAAGAATGAGGAGAGAGTCTCCTTATAAAGAAATTTAGAAATGAATGGACGGTCAAGATTAAGAGGCAAAAAGAAATGAGCAATGGTGGAGATTAAATCTTGGTTGATCCATGTGCTCAAGATTCTCAAGAGGCAAAATCAATGGACATGGTTAAGAGGCAAAAATATGTGTGGAAGAGATTAAGAGGCAAAATGAGATTCCACTCATCTTGGAAAGTGTGCATTCAATGTGTAGACAAAAAGTCTTTTTCTTTTTATTTTTATTTTATTATTTTTAGCAAAGTGGTTTCCATTATTTAATTAAAAGATTTTTTATTTATTTAAAAGAGATTTTTTCTTTTAATTAAATGTGGCTTAGGATAAAGTGATTTTATTATTTAATTAAAAGATTTTTTTATTTAATTAAAAGGAAGCATGTTCTCTTAATTAAACAAAACTTACAATAAAATGATCAAACCTTAGGAAATATTGAAATAATTGAATTAATTACAATTTGATCAAGGAAATTGATTTGAATTGAAAATATTGCAAGGTATTGATTTAGGAAATTGATAAATTGGTTTCATCATTTGATAAATTGAAGAATGGGAGCCCAAAGTCTAGGTGACCATTTTAGGGTGCATACATTTGCCCCTCTTTGAATAATGTGTGATCTTCATAGGAACACATGTCAAAGAATGAAGTTGAAATATGAGATCAATTTGGGATCACAAAACAACCCAAACATGTGATCGACGGACGGGAACACATCAGGACAAAGATAAGCTGATTGAAAAAAGATAAGGCCAACACCCCTATAAATAGGTAATTGTCAAGTCTCAAAAAAGGTTTAATTGATAGGTTTGATAAAGCTTAATCAAGGATTGAAGTTTGATAGGTACTACCCCCTTGTGATCGAAATTGAAATGAGATAGAGGAGAAATATTAAATTGATAAATTTGATCAAATCGAACTAAAGATAAGGTTCCTGATGTAAGATGAAAGATATAAGGATCACAGAACCAAGGTAGATCATCAAGAAAGATTATGCCCCAAGGTTGAATTAGAAGAAAATAAGTGGGGTGAAAGCAAATGGAAGATAGAAGTTTGGAAGAGATGAAAAGAAATGAAGAGAAGGAAGAGAATGTGCCTCAAGAAAGAGAATGCCTCAAAATCAATCAACTATTTAAGATAGGAAATTTTGATTGAGATCACGAAAGAAGATAAGGAAATGAAGATCAAAATGTGACCACAATTGATTAAAAGTCCAAAAAAAAGATGAAGGAAAACCCTCTGAAACTCCTAATGCAGCCTAAAAATGCATATTATCATGAAGTCTAACAATGCAAGCTACATGAAAATGCAAAGGTGTACTTGCAGTAGAGCAACTGTAACATAGGATTTTGTGTTCGTCATTCATTAGAGAATGTAAAGGAACTTATTTTCATCATTGGGCCATTATTAACAGACATAAAAAAAATCACACAATCATCACTAGTCACAAGCGCAACTATGAAGATATAAATGCGATTTATATCAGATTGGAATGTGGAAAGATTATAACATAAGCATCAAAGACATAAAGTTCAAGATGACTTCGATGTTAGCTTACCCAATTTAATGTAGCAAAACCGTGCTCACATCAAGGCATAGATGTGAGGATGACTATAAGAACGGTTGTCCAAAAAAAAGTCAAGGATGATGCATCAAATCTCCTAAGTGTTTCAAGGGAACAACAAAAGACACTCTAGAGCTTCAAGACCATGTGCACAAGCAGAAAGAAAATAAAAGCATGCCCCATGCCCCAATTCCTCTAGCTATGCATCCTGGAGAGACTTATTAGACAAGGACACTCAATGAAAATCAATAACAGTCAACACACAAAGAAAAGATCATGACATAGCTCAAGCATTAAGTGTTGCATTTAAAAATTAAGTGTGTTCACTGATACTAAGTTCTGAGGATAAGGATCGAATGCTTGCAATCAGGTAAGATCACATGACAAAATTGGGTAAGACCAAACTAAGAAGTGTTGAAAAACACTCGGTGTCAGGGGTTGTGTTGAAAAACATAGTTGGGGTGATGTTGAAAACACCATTTGCGAGGTGTCCTAAAGACTAACGCATCTAAGAGACCAAAGCTAACACAGTTATGCCCCCAAGATAAAGACAAAGACCAATTCCAAACCAAGGCAACAAGGACAAGGCATGATGGAGAAAGGCTAAGTGTTGAGGACGAGTGCTGAGAAACAGGGTTACAAAGGCCTCAAGTAGTGCATGTTTTCAGGTTTTCACCACTTGGATTTTTTTGCAATTTTTTTCTCTTTTTTTTTTCAGGACTTTTTATAATTTTTTTGTATTTTTTCTACCAAGGTGCTTGTTTCCAGGTTTTCACCAAGGCACTTTTTCTATTTTTTTGAATTTTTTAATTTTTTGATTTTTTTGGTATTTTTGGAATATATAATTTTTTTGAGAGACATCAAAGCGCCTATTGCTAGGTTTTCACTAAGATGATCATTTTTTCAAGACATTTTTCAATATTTAGAATTTTTGACAATATACCATTTTTAAAAAAATTTCTCAGGATCAATAAGTATGTACAAAGGATGCCCCCAGACAGAATGGGCATCAAACTCCCAAGCAAGGTGGGGGATAAGACAGATTAGTAAGCTGGTGGAAGAGATGGAAGACAAGAGAATGAAGGAGAATGAAGGGAAGAAATCCTCAAGGGAAAACTCCTCAAGAGTATCCAAGCTAGGGAAAAATTATCATGTAAAGCACATTTGGACAAGCAATGAAAGGCCAGCATAGGATAAGTCACAAAATCATAATGCAAAAGAAGGAAAGGATGCAGTCCAAAGGAGTAGACATGTCAAGAGGCTTCATAGCATCATGTTTTACTCTTTTTTATTAGATCAAGACCAAAGGGAAAAAAGATAGTGAAAGGCTAGAATGAATGAAAGAAAATAAATATGAAGGCTAAACATGAATGGAATGAAAGGAAGATCATTGTAAGATAGCTCACAAGATAGCCAAATGTTCGTGTATAGGTCAACATTGTCAAGATCAAAGAGAGAAGATGGAATGGATGAAATTTGTAGAAGAACTACGCATGATGCCTAATTGCCAGGTTTTCATCATGGTACTTATCCAAGGTGACACAAGGGAGTGGTTTTCACCATAGGATGAATTTATTTCTCTTTAATTTTTTTACCAAGGCGCTTGTTTCCAAGTTTTCAACAATGCACATTTTCAATTTTTTCATTTTTCATTTTTTCATTTTTTGAATTTTTCTATTTTTTGAATTTATTTTTTTTTTTGGAAGAAGGCAAGATTTTTAGATAATGCTCCTTGAAAGGATAAACCATGATATTTCAAGGATTCAAAATGATATGCTCAAAGATGCTGATAGGGAAAGGAAGATAGAAGAGAAAAATGGAGGATAAGGTTTTATGTAAAGCGAGTGAGGTTGGAAGATAGGAGGAATAAGCAAATGAGGAAAAATGATAGAAGGTAGAAGGATAATGAATGGAATAATTGTGAAAGGGTAGATGGAAAGGAATGAAATATCAACATCAACACACACCTTGAAGGGTGGCAAGAGGATGGAAGAAACATGAATGAAGGAATACGTGAAGGAATATGGTGAATGGATAGCAGAGGTTACGGTTTAGGTGCATGGAATGGAAGAATGTTTTTGGAAGAAGATGAAGTGGAAGCCTTTCGAAGCTTGAATGTCAACTTCACTTGTTGCTCAACATCAAACTCTTTCAAGAGAGACTTTGGAATCCATATAGTCATAGGCTTTTCATTTCTTTTTGATGATTTAGAAAGAATATCTTCAATGATGAATTTTGGAACCCATACTTGTCTTGTAGTTTTCTTCTTAGACATCTTTTTTGACTTTATGCCTCCATGTCGATTAGAGGAGACATGGTGATCTTCTTTTTTTAATAGATTCTTGTATTGCTTCTTTTTCTTGTATTGAACATTCAAGTTACTTCCAAAAGACTTGGGACTTGTGGAAGAAGAAGGAGGATATTACTGGTTTAGATGGGTGGGTGGATGAAAAGGATTCAAGGGTATGCATCTATGTTGATCTTAAGGAAAGATAGGAGATGGAGGGACGTAAGGACCCAAGATGGATGATGAATTAGGAGAGTTTGAAGGGTAAAGTGAAGGGACATAAGGGCCCAAGATGGAAGAAAGATGTGAAGCCCTTAGTATTGGTGGAGGAGATCCAAGGATGGACATGGAAGATAAAAAAGGATAATCAATAAGTTCATCAACATCTATATGACAACCAAGGACATCAGCATCTTTAGAGTGAGCATTAGGATTTGCAATAGGATCATGAACATTTTGAATAGGAGAAACTTCTTTGATAGGATTGATCGGAGCTTGAAAAGACTTAGGAAGAGTAGAAAGTAGAAGCAAACATGGAGTGGTAGAACAAGAAGATGCAAGACTTTGATCTTGACAAGGAGCTTTGGATAGCATAAGCATATAATTTATCTCTTGATTTTCAATAGCCTTAACATTGGAAGTAACAACACTATTTTTAATAACCTTAATGGAAGTATCATCTTTGGAAAGCACAAGTGTAGTAAGGTTATTTTGATTGTCAATAAGCTCAATGGTGTAAGTAGTAGCTTGATCTTGCTTAGGAGAAGACTTAAGACATGGTGGAATGAATGAGAAAGGGCATACATGATCAAAAGAACCATACAATAGATAAGAGCCATCATGAAAAGGATTGGATGACATGGAGGGTTCTTGATCTTGATCTTTCTTTATGTTCTTTTCTTTATCATTAGAGTCCTCTTGACATGGAGCCACTTCTAAGGATAAGGAAGCATGTTGGAATTGTATGGAATAATTTGGAAGTCATGGTGAAGAACTAGCTAAAGTAGGCATTATAGTGTATAAAGGCTTAGGCTCGTTAGGTTTAGCATTATTGAAAGTATTTGTAGCCAAGTGAAGGTTAGCTTGAGTTTCTTTAAGAGGTAGCTGATGAACTACAACTAATTTAGAACCTAATTGAAGAAATTGTGATTTAAGATCACCAAGTAGATTGATTAGATATGTAATATGATTAAATTAGTATTATGTTCTCATTGATGTCAACTAGTTTGACAACACTTATCTTGTAAGTTACTATAACAATACATCTATAGAAAATGAGTGAAAGAGATGAAAAATAGAAATATCTACATAAGAAAGATGGATATGACAGATGAGGCTAAGGAATACATTGAGTAACTTTTTGATGAGTCTATAAATTTATGTTATTGACTTAATTATGTTTCATTCATCTATGGTGAGTAAAAGAGCTGAAAGACACAAAGTAGTGTTGTTGGTTGATGAAGAATTTCAGTATACACCGATAGAGTGTAGTGTATACTAAGCATAGTATAAACTAAGCCTGTGTTCATTGACACATTTCATTGTTAACCAAGAAGAACATAATGAACTAAATGATTAGTTTAGCCGATAAGATTGATGAGATGGCAAGTGTATGAATTTGAGGTAACATATAAAGTTTGTTACATAGATCGACAGCTGACAAAATTCAGGAAAGATCTAAAGGATAAGAATCAAACATGTTATTGACACAAGTGCTAAGGCATGTTTAAGAGGCAAAATCAATGAAGATGATTAAGTAGAAAAATTTGATGGAGCAGAAGAAAATGGTTTACATGTCTATATAAGAGACTGAAGATTTCATAATGAGTGTGATGCCGAAAGAGAAAGAAATTGTAGAATCATCATGTGAACAAGTTTTCATGCATTCTGATCATACGGGTTAAGAAGAACCCTACTGCAAAGCATTACTGAGTGACAGAGAGTGATTACCGATGAACAATAAGTTGAATGGTATTTGAAACAAAATTGATATATTGATCAAAAAGATTTGTATGAGCTGAACATTGATCTGTAATTTGTAATTGAAGTTGTATTAAGTCAGATCACCTACTGTTACATATTTAACCATTGTACATAGTCAAATCTCTTAACTGAATGGACTAAGAAAGTCTTATTATGTATCATTCATAGAATGAGCATTGTTATCATGTCAACCATAGATTGAATGCTAGTTGGATGATAACAGTTGGTCTTAAATCCTCTAACAAGGTCACACCTAATAGTGTGATTGTAACCTTTAACATGGTTGGGTCTTCACCGACCTCACTTTAGAAGAGTAAATATTTTGGGTTGTCGGTCCCAAGTGGTTTTTCCCTTCATAGGGTTTCCATGTTAAACCTCTTGTGTTATGTGTTGATCATGATGTTTGTTTTGATGTCATATTTACATATTGCATATTTGATTTGATTGATAACTGCTATAAGTTTTAGACTGGTAAACGGTAAATTCACATACAGTAAAAGTATTTTAAGTTACCGAGAAATAGAAATTAAAGTATTTTTTTTTGGATTATACATTTTGTATTGGGATAGTGTTTAAATGATTCACCCCCCTCTCAGTTATTCTAACAATTGGTATTAGAGCATTGGTTGCTTTGAATAGAGTTTTAAGGACTTTAGTAAAAAGATCTCAAAATGTATAAGAAGGAAGTGCCAAAGTTGAACAAAGAGAACTTTGCAGTATGGTAGAGCCGGTGAAGTTGCACATATTTAGAAGTGGGAATGAAGCACTAGAATTGATGGAGAATGGTTATCTAGAACCGACACTAGGTCCCTTGAGAATTGATCAACTGAAAGATAGGCATGAACACAATGTTACTATGATGGAACTTGTTGCTGCCTACACCGATGCTGAATTCAAAGATATCAAAAGTTGCACTACTGCAAAATCCATGTGGGATAAACTTTCTCAAGTTTACAGTGGAGATGTGCATGTTAAAAGAGCCAGAGCAGAGAGCCTAAGAGGTAGATTTGATCATATGAAGATGAAAGAAGGTGAGAATATAATGCAATACACAAATAGACTGAAAGAGGTAGTACATGCTATTAGAGCATCTGATGGAGTGATTAGTGAAGAAATAGTTGTAAGCAAAGTACTCAAAACCTTACTGCTGGTTTATGCAATCAAAATATCTACTATTCATGAGACAAGGTCTGCATCTGCTAATGTACTTACACTTGACAATCTGATTGGTAAACTTACAACCTTTGAGTTAAATAACTTTGATAATAGTGTTGTACCATCTGTGGAGTCTTCTCTCATGTCTTCTCTGAAGATTAGTAAGTCTAGCAAGAATAATAAAAATGATAGTGCCAGTAATACCGATGATGAGCTTGATGAACTTGAAGCTCTTATGGCCAGAAGATTACCCAAAGGGAAAGGAACGTATAGAGGTAAGCTACCTTTGGCATGCTTTAATTGTAAAGAGGTTGGCCACATTTTTCCTAGATGTCCACATAAGAAAGATGATGATAGAACCAAAGACTGATCTGAAGGAAGCTATGGGAGAAGATTCAATAGAGGCTAGTGACACAAAAAAGATAACTGAGACAGCAATGAGAAAGGGAAAAAAGTATGTTTCATAGCTGAGGATAATAAATCTTAATCTGATTCTTATGATGATGTAGAAGTTATATTTGTTTCTATGAAAGATGACTCAGAGGAGGAAGAAGAAAAAAATGAGGAAACAACACTGATCTCTAAAGTTAACAAAAATAATAGATGGATCATAGATAGTGGCTATACACATCACATGACTGGTGATGAGGAGAAGTTTGATCAACTTGAACAATACAATGGAGGTTCAGTTAAGATGGGTAATGACACACCCTTTATGGTAAGAGGTAAAGGAACCTTAATGATAAATGATATGATAAAGTGTGATAATGCTTATTGGGTAGATGGATTGAACTATAACTTGTTAAGTGTGGCACAACTGAATAATTCAAGTCACCGAGTTACTTTTGAGAGCAAGAAATTGAAAATCTTTGATGATGGAGGAAGACTAGTTGGAACTGGAGCACAATCAAGAGGTAATCTATTTTATCTTGATACTAATGAGTCTTCTTGCTTGATGATGAAAAATGAAGATGCTTGGTTGTGGCATAAAAGGTTATGCCATGTGAACTTTGATAACATGATTAAGATCAGTAAAAGGAAAAGAGTTAGAGGGCTGCCTAACTTGTCAAAACTGGATCATGTTATGTGTCATGAATGCCAGAAGGGTAAGATGACTAAATCTAGTTTCAAAAGTAAGGTTTACTCAACAAAGAAGATACTTGATTTGGTTCATACCAACCTATGTGGTCCTATGAAAACTCAGGGTTATTATGGTGATAGTTACTTTATTCTTTTTGTTAATGACTATACTAGATTGATGACTTTTATGTTCTTAAAAGAAAAATCTGAAGGATTAAAGATGTTTAAGTGGTATAAAGCTAAGGTAGAAAAAGAGACTGGTAAGGAGTTGAAATGCCTAAGATCTGATAGAGGAGGTGAATTTATCTCTAATGAATTTACTAATTTCTATAATGAGCATGGTATTAAAAGATAGGTCTCTACACCGAGGACACCTTAGCAAAATGACATTGCTAAAAGAAGGAACAAGTCAATAGTTGACTATGCTAGGACATTGATGCTACAAATGAATGTTGCTCAGACATACTAGAGGGAAGCTATCAGTACCATAGTTTATGTGCTTAACCGAGTTCAACTGAAGAAGGACACCAACAAGACACCCTATGAGTTGTGGTTTGGACACAAACCTACTATAAGTTATTTCAAAATTTTTGGAAGCAAATGTTTTATTCTGAAAGATGAGGGAAATGGAAATTTTGACTCAAAAGGTGATGAAGAGATATTTCTAGGATATTTCAATAAAAGAAAATCATATAAATGTCTGAATAAAACTACTAATAAAATGATTGAAAGCACTAATGTTTGAGTTGATGAGTTTGATAAAAAGAACATAGAGGAAAGTACAAAGGAACTGGAAGACTATGGTAGATTCACTTACGGCCCGTTTGGTACCTGGAATATGGGCTCTAATTCTAGAATAACATTTTTGGATTAGTGAATTCCCTATTTGTGTCCATCCAAACAAATAGGAATTGGAATTTTGAAATTCCAATTTTTCTCACAAAATGAGCTTTTCATCTTCCACTTGAAAAGGTGGAATTAGAATTAGAGTTGTAATTCCCATTTTTGAATGCCCATTTTATGTGTCGTCGGGTCCGCTTGCTCTTTATGATATTTGAAGTCAAAAAATTTTGATCATTTTCATCACCAAAATTAGCGTGGTCAATGGTGTCCCATCATAGAGCATTTTCATTTTGAAGGCATGCGAGGTCTACATTTAACTCATTCAGAAATTCCTCTTCTGCTGCATCTCAAACAACCAAGATTGCTCATAGAACAAAAAATCTATTCGAAAATGATAGCAAAAATATGACCAGGTGAAGATTTGTAGAATAAATGACCCCCCTACACAATGTGGTTGCATCTACAAAACTCGTCACCCAGCTAAGCATCAGCTCCCGGAGTTCTCGTGTGCTCTCTCTTGGTACCCTATCATGTTTGTTTTCATTGAGAATAAAATAAAATTTTTAGGTTCATTCATTCTTGTTTTTGAAGAATAAGTTAATAATATTCTTTTTGGACTAGGCTAAGAATGAGCCTGGTATAGGGGAAACAGAATTGAATCCTTCAAGCAAGTCCGCACAGAGGATATTTCCTCCCTCATCCGTTCACTATTTGAGAGTTGGAAGTGAGAGATGAATCCAGTGAACATGGATCAACAGCATTGCCAAGCCTTGTAATTGAATCTCATTCCCAAACCACTTCTTTTAGCTGAAAAATTTGATAGTACTTCTTCAGTCATCTTTTGGGTGAACCAAACAGGTCATCCCATATTGTGGAAATCATTTTCAGAATTTGTATCTTCCAGAATTGCAGGATCTTCCAGAATTGACTATATCTAGCATTTGGTATTCCATGCACCAAATGGGCCCTTACATTGAACAACCAGAGTATCTACTAAAGCCATGGTTTGCGATAACCAATCAACAGGAAAACAATACCGAACAACAAGAAAGAGAAACCGATGAGTAGGATGGCCATACTGAGAAAGCAAATGAACCTACACAGGATGAACATGAAAGGAGAGATATGATACTGGCAAGTTTTATTAGAAGACACCATCCTGAATCAAAAATAATTGGAGACAAGAAAGCTGACAAGCAAACAAGGATGAGAGCAAGACAAGGTACATGTCTAGTTTGTGATTATGAGCCGAAAAATGTGAAAGTTGCATTAGAGAATGATGAATGGGTTAATGCAATGTAGGAAGAAATAGAAAAAAAAGAAAAGAAAAAAAGCTAGACCGTAGTACCCTGACCTAAAGATATGAATGTTATCGGTACTAAGTGGATATTCAGGAATAAGCAGAATGAGAATGGAGAAGTGACAAGAAATAAAGCTAGATTGGTATGCAAAGGATATGAAAAGGAGGAAGGCATAGACTATGGTGAAACCTTTGCACCTATTGCTAGATTGGAAGGAGTTAGAATGCTACTTAAATATGTTGCACAAAATAAATTCAAGGTATATCAAATGGATGTCAAGTCAGCATTTCTAAATGGAATACTTGAAGAAGAATTCTACATAGAACAACCTGAAGGGTTTGTTGATCCAGAAAAGAAAGATATGGTATGTAGATTACATAAATTTTTATATGGTTTGAAGCAAGTACCGAGAGCCTCATATGAGAGGCTGCATACTTATTTGTTAAGTATAGGATTTTTAAGAACAAGTGAGAACAACAATCTATATATGAAAGGAGATACTAATGATACAATTCTTATTGCTCTTATTGTTGAGATATTTGTGGATGATATCATATTTGGAGGTCAAGATCAAATATGTAAAGCCTTTGTTGATGATATGAGGAATGAATTTGAGATTTCTATGTTCGGAGAGATTAAGTTCTTTCTTGGACTACAAGTGATCTAGCAGAGTGATGGGATATTCATCACACAGTCTATATACATAAAAGAAGTATTGAAAACATTTGGCATGGAAGATGCTAAACCTATAGGAACACTGATGGCTAATGGATGTAAATTGACTAAGGAAGATGAAACTACAGAGGTAAATGAGACACTGTACCAATCAATGATTGGTAAGCTAATGTATGTAGTTCACAGTAGACCAAATATAGCACATGTTGTGGGAATAGTTGCTAGATTTTCTTCTAATCCTAGAGAATCACACATGATTTCTACAAAAAGAATCTTAACATACCTGAAGAAAATAGAGGACTATGGATTGTGGTATCGTAAGGAAGGCAAGTTTGAACTCAGAGTCTATACCGACTCTGATTGGGCTGGAAATGTGAATGACAGAAAAAGCACCACCAGAGGAGGATTCTTCTTTGGTGAAAGACTTGTTACCTAGACAAGTAAGAAGCAGGCGTGCATTTCTTAGTCTACAACTGAACTAGAGTATGTTGTTGCTGCTACAAACTATTCAAACATTGCATACATCAAACAAGTACTAGAAGGTATGAATGAGATAATCACTGAGCCAGTGATTATATACTGTGATAAAACCAATGCAATAAACATTTCAAAGAATCCAGTGATGCATTCTTAAAAAAAGCATATATCAATACAGTATCACTACTTGAGAGAACAAGTATAGGAGAAGAAAGTTAAGCTAGAGTTTGTTACATCAAAAGAACAACTTGCGGATATATTTACAAAAGCTCTACTGAAAGATACATTTGAGTATTTGAGGACTAGACTTGGGGTCTGTCCCTTGTCTACCAGTCACTAAGGTGATTTAGATGTTGCATTGGCCTAATCTTAGCAGAAGATCATACATGTTGATGCAGCATAGTTCACACTTTGGATCATGTCTAAAGTTCTGAAAGATATTGGAACAGATTGGCATATCAATATATAGAGATACAGAATATGCACTGGACAACAAAGAAGTTACTTGGCTTCTAAAGAGTTGTTTGTTTATTTGTTTCTTTGGCATTGTTGTCAAAGGGAGAGATAAACAATATGAAACAAAGGGAGAGATAATCTAAATATGCACCGATGAGAACTATTTGAGGGAGAGACAAATTGAAGAAAGGGAGAGCATTCAAGATCAGTTACTGAGAATAGAAGAAGGAATCCAAGAGCTAAAAAGATCATATTTGAAGATTGACAAAGCTTTATTTTGTAATGATGTTGAGTAACATAGTGATTAAACATATTAAGCTAGGGAGAGCTTGTACAACATTTTTTCACAGAGTTGTAGAATATATGTTTGGTATGTGTATGGTATATTTCATATTTCTTGAGTTGCCATCAATGCCAAAGGGAGAGATTAATGAACTACAATTGATTTAGAACCTGATTGAAGAAACTGTGATTTAAGATCATCGAGAAGATTGATTAGATATGTAATATGATTAAATCAGTATTATGTTGTCATTGATGTCAACTAGTTTGACTACACTTATCTTCTAAGTTACTATATCGATACATCTGTAGAAAAGGAGTGAAAGAGATAAAAAAATAGAAATATCTACATGAGGAAGATGGATATGATAGATGCAGCTAAGGAATACATTGAGTAACTTGTTGATGAGTCTACGACTTTATGTTATTGACTTAACTATGTTTCATTCATCTATGATGAGGAAAAGAGGTGAAAGACACAAAGCAGTGTTGTCGGTTCATGAAGCATTTCAATATACACCAACGGAGTGTAGTGTATACCGAGCACAATATAAATGAAGCTTGTGTTCACTGATGCATTTCTTTGTTAACTGAAAAGAACATAATGAACTAAATGATTAGTTTAGCCAATAATATTGATGAGTTGGCAAGCGTATGAATTCAAGGTAATAGATAAAGTTTGTTACACATATCAATGGCTGACAAAATTCAGGAAAGATCTAAAGGATGAGAATCAAACGTGTTATTGACACAAGTGCTGAGGTATGTTTAAGAAGCAAAATCAATGAAGATGATTAAGCAACAAAATTTGATGGAGCAAAAGAAAATGGTTTACATGTATATATAAGAGACTAAAGATTTCACAATGAGTGTGATGCCAGAAGAGAAGCAAATTGTAGAATCATCGCATGCTTCAGTTTTCATGCATTCTAATCATACTAGTTAAGAACAACCCTACTACAGAGCATTACCGAGTGATAGAGAGTAATTACCAATGGGCAGTAAGTTGAACAGTATTTGAAACAAAATTGATTTATTGATCAAAAAGATTTGTATGAGTTGAACATTGATCTATAATTTGCAATTGAAGTTGTATTAAGTCAGATCACCTACTGTTACATATTTAACCATTGTACACAGTCAAATCTCTTAACTGAGTGGACTAAGAAAGTCTTATTATGTATCATTCATAGAATGAGCATTGTTATCCTGTCAACCCCAGAGTGACTGTTGGCTGGACAATAATGGTTGGTCTTAAATCCTCTAACAAGGTCACACCTAACAGTGTGTTTGTAACCTTTAACAAGGTCGGGTCTTCACCGACCTCACTTTAGAAGAGTGAATATTTTGGGTTGCCGGTACCAGGTGGTTTTTCCCTTCATAGGGTTTCCACGTTAAATCTCTTATGTTGTGTATTGATTGTGATGTTTATTTTTATGTCATATTTACATATTGCATATTTTATTTGATCAGTAACTTCTATGAGTTTTAGACTGGTAATCGGTAAACACACAGATAGTAAAAGTATTTTAAGTTACCGAGCAACAGAAATTGAAGTATTTTTTTTTGGATTATACATTTTGTATTGGGACAGTGATTAAATGATTCACCCCCCTCTCAGTTATTCTAACAATTGGTATCAGAGCGTTGGTTGCTTTAAACAGAGTTTTAAGGACTTCAGTAAAAAGATCTCAAAATGTATAAGAGGGAAGTGCCAAAGCTGAACAAAGAGAACTTCATTGTATGGTAGAGCTGGATGAAGTTGCACATATTTAGAATTGGAAATGCAGCACTAGAATTGATGGAGAATGGTTATATAGAACCGACACCAGGTCCCGTAACATTTGATCAACTGAAAGACAGGCATGAACATAATGTTACTATGATGGAACTTGTTGATGCCTCCACCGATGCTAAATTTGAAGATATCAAAAGTTGCACTACTGCAAAAGCCATGTGGGATAAACTTTCTCAAGTTTACAGTGGAGATGTGCATGTTAAAAGAGCTAGAGTAGAGAGCCTAAGAGGCAGATTTGATGATATGAAGATGAAAGAAGGTGAGAATATAGTGCAATACAAAAATAGACTGAAAGAGGTAGTACATGCTATTAGAGCATCTGATGGAGTCATTAGTGAATAAACAGTTGTAAGCAAAGTACTTAGAACCTTACTATTGGTTTATGTAATTAGAATATATGCTATTCACGAGACAAGGTCTGCATCTACTAATGTACTTACACTTGACAATCTGATTGGTAAACTTACATCCTTTGAGTTAAACTACTTTGATAATAGTGTTGTACCATTTGTGGAGTCCTCTTTCATGTCTTCTCTAAAGATTAGTAACTCTAGCAGGAATAATAAAAATGATAGTGATAGTAATACCAATGATGAGCTTGATGAACTTGAAGCTCTTATGGCCAGAAGATTACCCAAAGGGAAAGGAAGGTATAGAGACAAGCTACCTTTGGCATGCTTTAATTGTAAAGAGGTTGGCCACATTTTTGCTAGATGTCCACATACGAAAGATGATGATAGAACCAAATACCACTCTGAAGGAAGCTATGGGAGAAGATTCAATAGAGGCTACCAACACAATAGAGATAACTGAGAAAGAAATGATAAAGGGAAAAAGGTATGTTTCATAGCTGAGAATAATGAATCTAAATCTGATTTTGATGATGATGTAGAAGTTGTATTTGTTGCTATGAAAGATGACTCAGAGGAGGAATAATTAAAAAATGAGGAAACAACACTGATCTATAAATTTAACAAAAATAATAGATGGATCATAGATAGTGGTTGTACACATCACATGACTGGTGATGAGGAGAAGTTTGATCAACTTGAAGAATACAATGGAGGTTTAGTTAAGATGGGTAATGACACACCGTGCATGGTAAGAGGTAAAGGAACCTTAATGATAAATGATATGATAAAGTGTGATAATGCTTATTGGGTAGATGGATTGAACTATAACTTGTTAAGTGTGGCACAACTGAATAATTCAGGTCACCGAGTTACTTTTGAGAGCAAGAAATTGAAAATCTTTGATGATGGAGGAAGACTAGTTGGAACTGGAGCACAATCAAGTGGTAATCTATTTTATCTTGATACTAATGAGTCTTCTTGCTTGATGATGAAAAATGAAGATGCTTGGCTATGGCATAAAAGGTTATGCCATGTGAACTTTGATAACATGATTAAGATCAGTAAAAGAAAAAGAGTTAGAGGGCTGCCTAACTTGTCAAAACTGGATCATGTTATGTGTCATGAATGCTAGAAGGGTAAGATGACTAAATCTAGTTTCAAAAGTAAGGTTTACTCAACAAAGAAGATACTTGAGTTGGTTCATACCGACCTATGTGGTCCTATGAAAACTCAGGGTTATTATGGTGATAGTTACTTTATTCTTTTTTTTAATGACTATACTAGATTGATGACTGTTATGTTCTTAAAAGAAAAATTTGAAGCATTTAAGATGTTTAAGTGGTATAAAGCTAAGGTAGAAAAAGAGACTAGTAAGGAATTGAAATGCCTAAGATCTAATAGAGGAGGTGAATTTATCTCTGATGAATTTACTAATTTCTATAATGAGCATGGTCTTAAAAGATAGGTCTTTGCACCAAGGACACCTCAGCAAAATGGCATTGCTGAAAGAAGGAACAGATCAATAGTTGACTGTGCTAGGACATTGATGCTACAAAAGAATGTTGCTCAGACATACTGGAGGGAAGTTGTTAGTACATCAATTTATGTGCTTAACCGAGTTCAACTGAAGAAGGACACCAACAAGACACCCTATGATTTTTGGTTTGGACACAAACCTACTATAAGTTATTTTAGAATTTTTGGAAGAAATTTTTTTATTCTAAAAGATGAGAGGAATGGAAAATTCAACTCAAAAGGTGATGAAGGGATATTTCTAGGATATTCCAGAAAAAGCAAAGCATATAAATGTCTGAATAAAACTACTAATAAAATGATTGAAAGCACTAATGTCTAAGTTGATGAGTTTGATGAAGAGAACATAGAGGAAAGTACAAAGGAACTAGAAGACTATAGTAGATTCACTTACATTGAACAACTAGAGTATCTACTGAAGCTGCAGTCTGTGATAACCGGTCAGCGGGAAAACAATACTAAACAATAGGAAAGAGAAACTAACGAGCAGGATGGCCATAGCGAGCAAGAAAATGAACATGAATAGGATGAACAGGAAAGGAGAGATAGCATAATGGTGAGCATTTTTAGAAGATACCATCTTGAATCACAAATCGTTGGAGACAAGCAAGCTGGCATGCAAACAAGGAGCAAAGCAAGACAAGGTACATGTCTAGTTTGTGATTATGAGCCGAAAAATGTGAAAGTTGCATTAGAGAATGTTGAATGGGTTAATGCAGTGAAGGAAGAAATATAAAAAATAGAAAAGAACAAAACTTTTACCTTAGTACCCTGGCCTAAAGATAAGAATGTTATCTATACTAAGTGGATATTCAGGAATAAGCAGAATGAGAATGGAGAAGTGACAAGAAATAAAGCTAGATTGGTATGCAAAGGATATGCACAGGAGGAAGGCATAGACTATGGTGAAACCTTTGCACCTATTGCTAGATTGGAAGGAGTCAGAATACTACTTTCATATGTTGCACACAAGAAATTCAAGGTATATCAAATGGATGTCAAGTCAGCGTTTCTGAATGAAATACTTGAAGAAGTCTACATAGAACAACCTGAAGGGTTCATTGATCCATAAAAGAAAGATATGTTATGTAGATTACATAAAGATTTGTATGGCTTGAAGCAAGCACCAAGAGCCTGGTATGAGAGGCTGAATACTTATTTGTTAAGTATAGGATTTGTAAGAACAAGTGAGAACAACAATTTGTATATGAAAGGAGATACTGATGATTCAATTCTTATTTTTGAGATATTTGTGGATGATATCATATTTGGAGGTTGAGATCAAATATGTAAAGCCTTTGTTGATGATATGAAGAATGAATTTGAGATTTCTATGTTCGGAGAGATTAAGTTCTTTCTTGGACTACAAGTGATCCAGCAGAGTGATGAGATATTCATCACATAGTCCAAATACATAAAAGAAGTATTGAAAACATTTGGCATGGAAGAAGCTAAAACTGTAGGAACACCGATGGCTACTGGATATAAATTGACTAAGGAAGATGAAACTACAAAGGTAAACCAGACACTGTACTAATCAATGATTGGTAAGCTAATGTATGTAGTTCACAGTAGACCAGATATAGCACATGTTGTGGGAATAGTTGCTAGATTTTTTGCTAATCCTAGAGAATCACACATGATTGCTACAAAAAGAATCTTAACATACCTAAAGAAAATAGAGGACTATGGATTGTGGTATCCTAAGGAAGGCAAGTTTGAACTCAGAGTCTATACCGACGCTAATTGGGCTGGAAATGTGGATGACAAAAAAAGCACTACCGGAGGAGCATTCTTCTTTGGTGAAAGACTTGTTACCTAGACAAGTAAGAAGTAGGCATGCATTTCTTAGTCTATAGTCGAAGCAAAGTATGTTGATGCTGCTACAAATTGTTCAAACATTGCATATATCAAACAAGTTCTAGAAGGTATGAATGAGATAATCACTGAGCCAAAGATTATATACTGTGATAAATCCAGTACAATAAACATTTCAAAGAATCCAGTGATGCATTCTAAAATGAACCATATATCAATAAAGTATCACTAATTGAGAGAACAAGTACAGGAGAAGCAAGTTAAGCTAGAGTTTGTTACATCCAAAGAACAACTTGTAGATATATTTACAAAAGCTCTACCGAAAGATACATTTGAGTATTTGAGGACTAAACTTGGGGTCCATCTCATATCTACCCCAATCACTAAGGTGATTTAGATGTTGCATCAGCCTAATCTTATCAAAAGATCATACATGTTGATGTAGCATAGTTCACACTTTGGATCATGTCTAAAGCTATGAAAGATACTGGACCAGATTGGCATATCAGTATACAGAGATACAGAATATGCACCAGACAATTGAGAAGTTACTTGGCTACTAAAGAGTTGTTTGTTTATTTGTTTCTTTGGCATTGTTGTCAAAGGGAGAGATAAACAATATGAAACAAAGGGAGAGATAATCTGAATATGCACCGATGAGAACTATCTAAAGGAGAGACAAATTGAAGAAAGGGAGATCATTGAAGATCAGTTACTGAGAATAGAATAAGGAATCCAAGAGCTGAAAAGATCATATTTGTAGATTGACAAAGTTGTATTTTGTAATGTTGTTGAGTAACGTAGTGATTAAACATATTAAGCTAGGGAGAGCTTGTACAAAATTTGTTCACAGAGTTGTAGAATATATGTTTGGTATGTGTATGGTATATTTCATATTTCTTGAGTTGTCATCAATGCCAAAGGGAGAGATTGATGAACTATAATTGATTTAGAACCTGATTGAAGAAACTATGATTTAAGATCACCGAGCAAATTAATTAGATATGTAATATGATTAAATTAGTATTATGTTGTCATTGATGTCAATTAGTTTCATAGCACTTATCTTGTAAGTTACTATAGTGATACATCTGTAGAAAAGGAGTGAACGAGATGAAAAACATAAATATCTACATGAGGAAGATGAATATGACAGATGAGGCTAAGGAATACATTGAGTAACTTTTTGATGAGTCTATGACTTTATGTTATTGACTTAATTATGTTTCATACATCTATGATGAGGAAAAGAGCTGAAAGACACAAAGCAATGTTGTCAGTTGATGAAGCATTTTAGTATACACCAATGGAGTGTAGTGTATACCGAGCACAATATAAACTGAGCTTGTGTTCATTGACACATTTCTTTGTTAACTGAGAGGAACATAATGAACTAAATGATTAGTTTAGCTGATAAGATTGATTAGTTGGCAAGTGTATGAATTCGAGGTAACAAATAAAGTTTATTACATAGATCGACAACTAACAAAATTTAGGAAATATCTAAAGGGTGAGAATCAAATGTGTTATTGACACAAGTTCCGAGGTATGTTTAAGAGGAAAAATCAACAAAGATGATTAAAAGGAAAAATCAGATGGAGTAGAAGAAAATGGTTTACATGTCTATATAAGAGACTAAAGATTTCACAATGAGTGTGATGTCAGAAGTGAAGGAAACTGCAGAATCATCGTGTGAACAAGTTTTCAAGCATTCTGATCATACTGGTTAAGAAGAACCCTACTATAGAGCATTACTGAGCGATAGAGAGTGATTACAGATAGACAGTAAGTTGAACAATATTTGAAAAAAATTGATTTATTGATCAAAAAGATTTGTATGAGCTGAACATTGATCTGTAATTTGCAACTAAAGTTGTATTAAGTCAGATCACCTACTATTACATATTTAACCATTGTACACAGTCAAATCTCTTAACCATGTGGATTAAGCAAGTCTTATTATGTATCATTCATAGAATGAGCATTGTTATCCTGTCAACCCAAGAGTGACTGTTGGTTGGAGGATAATGGTTGGTCTTAAAATCTCTAACAAGGTCACACCTAACAGTTTGTTTGTAACCTTTAACAAGGTTGGGTCTTCACCGACCTCACTTCAGAAGAGTGAATATTTTGGGTTTTCGGTCCCAAGTGGTTTTTCCCTTCATAGGGTTTCCACGTTAAATCTCTTGTGTTATGTGTTGATTGTGATGTTTGTTTTGATGTCATATTTACATATTGTATATTTGATTTGATCGATAACCGCTATAAGGTTTAGACTGGTAATTGGTAAATGCACAGACAGTAAAAGTATTTTAAGTTACCGAGTAGTAGAAATTGAAGTATTTGTTTTTGGATTATATATTTTTTATTGGGACAGTGATTAACTGATTCACCCCCCTCTCAATTATTCTAATAGTAGCCCTTGAGGGTAACTATAGGGAACCGCATGAAAAGTATTAGGATTTTTGTTGGATGAAGGATTTGTGAAAGATTTGAAAGACTTGGAAGCTTTAGGAAATGTATGGGTATTGGAGGAAGTAGGGGATGAAAGGGAACCATCACAAGACAAAGGTCCATCATTAACACAATCTTTCACGAGAGTGTAATCTTTATTTTTAGCATGAGAATTCTTAGAGGAAAGATTCTTATAGTATTTAAATTTATAATCAACGCAGTAAGATTTCTCTTCCTTAATAGAAGTAGATGTATCATCTAGGTATTGTTCACAAAAATCATCAAAGTCTCTTTTGAAATCAGAGTCATATGGATCACCATCACAATCTATCCAATGTGATGATCCTTTTCTAGTAAGCACGAGCACATGATGAGGATGACTCTTAGGAATAGAGGTGTCATAGGTATCACTACATTGTTCATCATTATAGTCATCAAAGATGGGTGTGTCACTCTTCATGGAAGAGGTATCACAAGGATTGTCACGTTGCTCATTATGGTATGTCTTGAGAAGAGAAGTAAGACTCTTGGGATAAGTAGAAGAGGAACGAGATCATGAAGAAGAGGAAAGTTAAGACCCAGTGGAGGAAGAAGACTTAGATAATGAGGAATGCAAATAATGTCTAGAAGATTCATGGTAAGACTTGGAAGATGAGGAATGCAAATAATGTCTAGAAGAGTTATGGTAAGACTTGGAAGATGAGGAATGCGAATAATGTCTAGGAGAGTCATGGTAAGACTTGGAAGATGAGGAAGGATGGGAAGACTTAGAAGATGAAAAATGTTTGGAAGAAGGAGGTCATGATAGGATCATGTGTATGATCCTAGCAAAGGCATTTGATTTAATCAATTTTTCTTTTATTTTTGTTATAAATTTATCACTCATGTGATTTTTGGAAGAATAATACTCTTCAAATTGAGCAATGAGTTCGAGATCATCTATTCTCAAGATAGGTTCCATAACAAGATAGTTAAAATTCATGGTTCTAGAAGAGGAGGAATCAAGCATGGAAGAAATGAATAGAAGAGATGAATATAAGAAGGTAGACTAGATAATAAGAGGAAAAGAATCAAGAAGACATGAAGAGTTTAGGAAGAAGAGGAAGAAGCATGAAGGAAGAAGAGAAAGGATGGAAATGGGAGACTAGGAAGACATGGGAGATGTGACAGAAAGAAGACCAAGAGTCATTTTGTACAACTTGATACCATTTAAGTTCATTTGGATAACATGTCATAGCACTTTTGGGGAGATCTTTGAAGTTTTTATCACTTGGGAACTTAGATTTTGTTTGTTTTAAATAACCAACTAGATGCATCAATAGATTTTTATCATCAATCAAGCACATAAGACAACAATCAAGGAGTTCAAGAAAACAATGTCTTCAAACAATGAGCAAGGGACAAAGCAACCTTGCACATGAACAAGAATAGTGACTTAGTATGCTACTCCTTAAATATTCTACTTGTATATGTTCTCAAAATATTTTTCCAATCATGCACATAGTCCTAGAAAGACAAATTTGGTTGCACTATGGTTCTTAGTAATGGTTTGAATTTACAAATTTTTTAATCTCAAGAGGGTGAACTCCAATCTAGGTGCATAGGGTTTTGACACATTCTGAGAATTTAATCAATCAGAGATGCTGAGGAGGTCTGACAGCCCAACAAGAAACTACATCGTGGAGATTTCTTCCACAAGGATATTTATATATCGGTTGTTGCTACCATGGTGAAAATGGCTATTACCGCTTGAGGTTCCATCCATGTGGTTT